>JACSYO010000324.1:3257500-3560000 GCA_016806645.1 Ophiodon elongatus | reverse complement strand
TCAATGACATATTATACTTCATTTTGTATCTCTCGCCTCTGTCCACCGCTGTATGTAGCCGCCTGCGCGGCAGGGATAAATCACTTCCCAGCCAGCTTATTACATGAAATGAAGGAATTCATCATGGTGACAGTCGGCCGTTGCGAGGCGTTCACTGCGATTTATCTGGGAGAAATTGATTGATTCATTAACACTGAGTGAACAGTGCTTTGCTGTGGGGGCAGCGCGGCGTACCTTTGCCGCACGCCGCTGTACGTGTTGAAGGAACACGTCTCCAATGAGGAGGTCTAAGCTGGGGCGTCCCCCGTAGTAGCATGCAGGGGGCTCCTATGTGGCCGGCTCGGCTCATTACCTGGCCAGTCAGTGGCCCACTATGGCAAAGAACAGAGAGTTCCCAATTAGTTCATCCATATGCCTTCCAACATAATAGAGAATGCCTTAAAATATGACAAGGTGTTCTGAGACGCTGCAAAATAAAGTTCACAGGGCTGAATTACGTCTGGTAGAATGGCTGATCCAAGGCCTACACCGAGTCAGATATGTCAGTTATGAAGCTCTTTACAGTGCAGTAAATGCAACGATTGATAGTTTGAAGTTTTGCTTGAGTGAGTTGAGGAATCCCTGTGTGTTCTATATGCATGCACTTTCACGGGAAACCTTTGTGTCATTTCCAAGGCTGCTGTGTTCTTAAATGCGTGACAGGAATGATGTGTTTAACGGGGCTTAAGGAGAGATTTGACAGCTGATTTTATGATGGCTAAAGTTAAGGGCTAATCAGCCCTCCCTGTTGTCTCTCTCTCTCTTCCTCTTTGAATGTCTGTTGTGTCAGTAATGCCGGAAGCTTAAGTCCCTCTGTCTGTTTAATTGCATTAGTGAGAAGAATCCAATGGTTTTGATCTGAGGTAGTGCTTTTAATCTAAGAGTTTTTCACTGGGGCTTCTTTGCTGCCAGATTGTGCATCAATAGTTTTGTGATTGAAAGTCTTCAGGTATTCCAGCAGGGCTGACCCATATTCACCGTCCTGCTTATCTCCTAAAAGAGGAGCACAAAAATGCAGTGGGAAAGTTTTGTTGTGTACGCTAAGAAAAGTTTTAGTTACATGTTGTGACAAGGTCAGTGAGAGACCGAGTCTTGATGAAGAAAGGAGAAAAAAGGGATGTGCCTTGTGATGAGTTATACCAGGAGACATAACATTATGGCAAGCTTGCTGGCTGGCAACCTGTTCCATCTGTCTTTTTATCCGACTTCCTCTTCCTCCGTCTCTTTTCATCCTTTTCATCTGCAGCTCTCATAGGGCTGCAAAAGAAGATTACTTTCATTATAGACTCATTTATTGATTATTTTTAGGATTAACCAATAGGCCACTTCATTTATTAAATGTTAAGTCTAAAAAAAACAAAAGATGTAAGGTTCCAAAATAATGTCCTGAAATTATATATTCTTCTTACTCGTTTAATGATCTGAAAAAACGATAAAAAACAATCTTCACATTTAAGTTGCTCCAACGGGCCAATATTTTCATGTTTTTGGCAGCTTGCAGCCCGTGGCTCTAGAGATGACAGTGTCCGTCATTCAGCTGGTTCACTACTACAGATTGCCATCATTTTTTTCTCAGACATTCATGGTCTCCATGGGATGAATTGTTATCCCTTTAGTGACCCTTTAACTTTTTATGTAGTGCCATCATCAGGTCAAATTTGAATATGTTCAAGTCTTTGTTTTATGAACAAAGAAAAGCAAAACTAATGACTTTTCCTTCAACCTCAGCCGTACCTTGTTTGTAGTGCTAATTAGCATGGACTGCGTGGGCGTCTCCAAGCGCGTTTTAGTTTATGTTGTGCAGCAGTGCAAAGTGCATGAGGGCTGGGTGAATCGGAGGGTGTGATGATTAATAAATACACTCTCAGCCAGACACATCACTGGTCTCAAGGCTCTGAAACAGCTGTGCCAATCACAGGCAAGCAGGACAACGATGCCTCAAAAAATGATGACACGCTTCTTCAGGGAGTCATATTGTGTGTGGATGGTCCAGAGCAGCAATATGTGAACACACATGGCCAAAAAGGTATGCAGCCAGAGGCAGATGGGGTGTTTTTTCCTTTTATTTTTGTTCAATGATAATAGAAACAAGTAATAATAATATTGATGACGCTGTTGATGTGATCGCATCAATCCAACGCTATTTCGGTTTTAACTTAAATTATATTTCCGATCATATTGTAAAATGTGATGCAATAATGTTTGCGCCATTACGCATTTCAAGAATACAACATTAAAGGAGCAGTGTGTATGATTTAGTTGCATTGAGTGGTGAAGTTGTAGATTGCATCGAACTGAATACCCCGCCGCTCACCCTTCCCTTTCCAAGCTCGACGGAGAACTACGGTGGCCTTCAGGTAACGTAAAAATGCGAAAGGCTCTCTCTACAGTGGGTGCTTGGTTTGTCTGTTCTGGGCTACTGCAGAAAAAATGGCGGGGCAACACGGCAAATGCCATAAAAAGGGCATGCTCCATGTGTAGATAGAAACAGCTCATTCCAAGCTAACGAAAACAAGATTCTTAGTTTCGGGTGGTTATACACGAATGAAAACATAGTTATGAATACTGTATTCACGTTTTGCCAATAAATCCCCCAACATCCTAAACACTGTTCTTTTAGATCAGGGGTATTCAATTACAATTCAGCGAGGTCCAGTTAGAGAGAATTTTCTCATGCAAAGGCACGTAACATCACAATAATGTTAAACTATGATTTAGTGCCAAAAATATTGATGTCGCCTAGCAGTTGTATGTAGTCAACAACGGACTATCAAATCAAATAAAGAAAGTTCATATATCTATTGTCAGATTTCAAATTGAACGTGACGAATTATAAATATACTCCGTTAATACATAAATGTGCTGGATTAAACAATAAAATACATAACAGAAAGCTTTTGAAAAATGTGACTCTTAAAATAAAGTACCTCATTTTGCCCAGAAGCTTTAAATTCAGTTCATTCAGTTGTGAAGTGATGTAGTGAAGCTACGATATCCCTATTCTTTTCATCTTCTAAATGGAGGGAATTGTGTGCAGGGACTATCTGTGGTTATGGAAACCACTTGTTTCAGCTGTATTCCCCTCTCTGTTAACATCATTGTTGGACCGTTAATTAATGTGTTAGGATTCTGATCATATTAGGCTCTTAGGTTTATTTTTCTGTGCCTATATTTTGGATTTGAATGGGAACGTTTTCTCAAAAGATTTGTTCTTTGTCTTGTGGTAGCGCTTCGCATGCCGCTTTTAATAATCGTCACTCTCTCTGAACATATGAGACATACTGGTTTTGAACTGCCCGTTGGGTGAATGAACATATACGAGTCTGTCCATTCTTGGTTGAAGGCTCTGGTTAAGCTGTCCACATTTCTCTTTTTGGAGAACGCCATGTGAAATAACTTCTCTGACTCAGGTACTTCTCCGACTATTTGGTCTCTCTGTGTGTAATGGAACCTTTCTATTGGCTATGACATAATTACAACAAAGTAAGACAGGGGACAAAAACTACTACAAATATAACCCAGGTCCTAATTAATTAATATCAACACGTGTCAGCTTGTTCTGTTCTCCTATTGGTTCCTAGATAAAATATGTTGCTGTGCTGCTATGCATTGAGAGTAGAAAGTGTACATTCTGAGAGAGAGACTGGTTACAAACTAGAACCAAGAATATATCACAATCTGTGTATCATCTGGTCCCTCCGTCATATCGGAGCTTGCAGAGGCGTGTAGGCCAGAGAGGACGTGTCCAGCTCTACTCCTGATGTCAACACAAATCTTCACCACTCTCAGAAGGCCACATGCCAAATTTGAAGGTGATTAATGAAATTCCAAAGAGAACAGGCGGGTCTGAAGACATTTCTTTTTTGAATGGAGTTGGCATCTTCCTCGGCCACAGCAACTCTGACAATGAAAGATAGGAGTCACATTTAAACACGCTGTCATTGTGTGCAGCTGAATGTGTCTGTCTGGTTTGAAAACACACCACAGTTTGCCGTTATAAAATGCCATCAGTTGTGAAAATGGATAAATAATGGAGCTCTCCCAGAGAGGTCTGTGGAGATAAACATAGGAGTGACACAGTACAGTAACTACTGCTGATTTACTCTCCACTTGTTGTGATCAACCATCTGTTGCAGAGTCTTGAGAACTGCAGTCTAATTTGATTTGTGCGCGAGAAACAGCTGGCAAAATTCGTGATTGTATTTTCCTCCGTTTAGAGTGCATATAGGTGTTGACAGATCAGAGCAATAATGTGAAAATGAATGTGCAAATTACCCCATGATGAAATTAATCAAAAAACATACTTCTTTGCAGCAGTGTCAAGCAAATGGCTTCCAGTGCAATTCCATTAGTTGCCATTTAGGAACATTTACGCGCGTCGTGATGAATGCCTCCTTTGTATGACAGACTTAATTGCAATAATTGTATATAATCCATAACAATAACAATAATTGTTTTTGGTCCCCTCTCTTCCTGTTCTCAATTTTAGCATGCATGCCTCACCTATGTAGTTTTAGTGCAAAGGTGCATTTTTATTGCAACAGCTGCCGGCCACTGAGGGCCACTGACCTCTGGTCAGTGAGATGGGGTAATGAGAGCTCCTGCATGGTGCGAGCTGCCCTTTTGAACATGTCACAGTTCATTCCGGTCAGATGACATACCTCCCTCCGCTGTTGGAGATGTCTCTAATGAGAGAGATACCTGAGACATGAGAAGGGAAGACAGGCAGGCAGGCAGTAAAAAAAATGGAGGCATTCTAAGACAAGTAATAGAGTGAAAGATAGCATTGCGGTTTGCGCGCGCGTGTGTGCGTGCGTGCGTGCATTCGTGCGTGTGTGTGTTAGACACAGAGAGGAGTTAATGAGTCTCTAACAAGCGGCTTCATCAGAGTGAGGAATGAGCTGCCAAGCAGGATCTTTCTTTTGACCTACCTTGGAGAGCAATGGATGGATGGATGGATGGATGGACAGAGGAGTGGGTGAATGGATGGAGGGAGACGTAACGGAGAGAAATAGCGAGAGCATCTACTGAAGTGCTGTGCAGAGGCTCCTTTCTTCATTGCCTGTCAAGGCACCTCTTCGGTCTGCCAGGAGACAATCACTTACCTCCTAGCTCTGATCCCACAGTCACGACTTGGAGCACCACCAGTACACAGGCAATGACCAGGGAAATGATGCAGCGGATATGATGGATAAAGAGGATACACACGGTGACTGCTGCTTTTGGCAGTGTACCAGTCATATCTCTTCCCGAGCTGATGCGTTAAGGAGGGGCAGGGGCAGAGGCATTTTTGAAAGTACAATTTATGGATGAAAGGTAGATACCATCACGGAAAAGTAGTTACGGTGGCCCTTTAAGTACCTGAAAATTGTGTTTAACCTTATTTTTCTCCTGGATAAAATATTCACTAAATGTCAACACAATTCAGTTTTTCCAATATATTTATTTTTCTTTGAAGGGAGATTTTCTCTGGTTCTTGCTCTATCCCTCTCTCCCTCCTCTTCTCTCTGTATGTCTCTCCATCACCAAGCTCAGTGCACGCATTGCTCTGGCATTAGTATGCACACTGAGTCCAGTCACACTTTGATGTGCAGCCACATGATTTCACAGTCCACCCTGGTGGCACAGATCAAATTTACAGGTATGTAGAGGCAAGACCGATGATGACGGGATTCAGGTTTTCATTTCATCCCAACTTACTGGTTTCACAGTTACCAGACAATATGCCAGAGGTACACGCATTGTTTGTTAATATTGCTTATACAAGACTCTAAGAATTCCATCATTTGGTTATTTTCTCACCATAACTCCTCTCCTTTGCGAATAATGGGGCAACAGGAAAATGCATGGGCAACTGTTTTTAAAAATCCTCTGTTTCTCTTGACAAGCAAGTCCTCTTCGAAGAGAGAAAGACCTTGAGAATCAGCGTGGGCACAAGTTCAAAACAAAGTCATGATTATAATCTTTATAATTAATGGGTACAAGAGCCAGTGTCATTCATTACGGCTGATATTTAATCTCGTAGGTAGAGGGAGAGTTTCTGTGACTGAATCATGGCATATTTCAATCCATGATTGATTCCTTTCTGCAGAGGATTGCTATGGAAGATGAAGTAATCACTCTCAGTCAAAAAAAGAAAAGAGTGAAAGTTGGGGCTTTTTTTTCTTTTCACAGAGCTCCAGCATTCAGCAAGTCTATTCGGCGTGTTCCCAATGTTACAAAGTCTGAAAAGAAGCCACAAGGAGCTTTAAAAAGTTTGATTGCAATATTTTCTCTGCAGACAGAGAAAATATTGCAATTTGTATAAGAAACACTCCTGATAAAGACTTCCAGAATATAAAAGTATTGGTTCAAATATATGTCAAGAGTGGGGAATGTTTTTAGTTGTCTTCATCTCTGCAGGGATGTGAGATAGAGGCCCGTTAATGATAAACTCGTCAATCACTTTCATTATGAATCATCTCACCCATTGCTCTGGAACGTGGTTCATTTTTCTCTGTTGTGGCCCTCAACAATTGAAACAGATGAGACTGAGACTCTTTTCCCACTTGTGTTACCACATCAAGATGTTATCTCCAGCTTAAAAGCTTATCAAGCCGACAGTAATGATATTGAGTGACTGAATTGTGTGTTTTGATGGATATCTCTGTGAGTAATCTGATGCCAAATTGTGTTCCAGTTCTCATATTGTTCCGATTTTAGAGTCTGCAAATAACTGCGCTCCCCTTCTGCTCTCATTTTTGCCCCTCTCCCCTCCCCCTCCGTCATTTCTCGTCTCGCTTATAGTCATTTGTCATAGCTATGAATTTCTTTCCCACAGGTAGATAAATAGGTTGAAAACCCATTTTAGTGCTCTGTGATAAAAATAGATTATCATTATCCGCTGTCTATTTGGCCCCTAGTTAATCTGTTGCACATTGTGTACTGTGCTGGATTGTCAATGGTCTCCATTCTGCTCTTTGATAGGATTGAGAACCCGTCTCTAAAAGGTATCTGCAATGCTTTATGAGGAGGATAATTAGCTTCTACAGTAAAGAAACACCACTGAGGTTGGTGAGAATGAACAGTGAAGACTTCTCTCGTCAAATCATTTTCAACACAATTGCTGGCGACAGTTACATTTAATCATGTGTTGGGAACGTATGAAAAGGATCCCCTCTTTGTGATGCCTCTACTCAAGGCCAGATTGTGCTGTAAAATAACTAGTTTGTACGACGTGTGATCCGACCACTTTGAAAGGCAAAAGTGTTTAAATGTTGTTTATATGTTGTACTTTGCAAATTTTCCAAATGGCTACGCTTGAAGGTTACACTTCTGTCTTTCTCTTGTACACCTGGCCAGTCATTTTGAAAAGTTACTCTCAAATTTATGAGAAAAAAATATGTATAGCCCAATTCACGACAATTGTATCTTCAAAGTCCAGAAAATCAGTATGTCCTTATTGCTGAATCCGATTGCAAAGGATAATTTGATTAGGTCATCCTCAGCAGGAATAATACACGGTTAGTGGCATGGTGTGATGAGTTTCATCCAACCTTGCGAAGTGAAGAGGTTCCTTGACCAAAGAAAACTTTCTTTCTCATAAATCAGAGCTTTTCTCTGAATATAATCCCCCTGCCTAGCTTCGTCTTTTCTGTATCTACAAAGGCCCTAATACACTATCATACAGATGTCCGTTTTTTGGTTAATCCTGCAATTTAAATACCTGACGTCAAGATATTCACATTGATGTTACAATCATATAACAAACATTGCCACAAAACAGTCCTGTAACATTTACCATAATTACCTTATTTAACCAGATATATTAAAGGGATGGCTATCTCGTTCTAAACACTATGGCAAAATATCTGATGGTTGACAAATTTAGACAATCTCACAATATATACAAAAAAATGTTGCCACCGCTAGTTCAAATTTTATACTGTATATGAAATAGCAAAAGAGCTGCAGATATTCTATTCAGAATAATGTCCACCAATAAAATTAGGGGAAGCTAATTACAAATGTTGGTTACCTTAGTGAAATAACCCCAGTCCCCTTTATTTGATCCATGGATTCATCTAATGATGAAAAAAAAGTGATTCAAAAGATTTTGTTAGTGTATGACCTATCATCTAATAGTTACATCATGAAATTAAATAAAATGTCTTTGAATTGAATTATGAATTATAGCTCTTTCTGACAGCTTCATGCTCCTTTCTTGTCCAAAACGCACTATTGTCCTTGTCGCTACCGAGAGCAAGGTTAGCCGCTTAATGCCACATCTGACATCGTTATTCTGCATTGTCAAAAAGGAGCTGAGTGCTTAGCGCATTGATTTTCCTCCCTTTTGCTCTCGCTTAGATTGATCATCACGTGGAAGTCGATCTTTGGGAAAGTGATCAATGCTCTGCCGTACAATTATCATCTTGCACATGCATCATTTAAAAGCAAATAACCATTTCAATGCGGCGCTTAGTGGGAAACTCTTTGTCATGCTCACGTCAGGAAAATGACACTGGACGTATAGGTAAACTGCCAGCAGTGAATTATAGAAAATGTGCAAGAGCTGTAAGCTTTCGTCAATAGATCTTCAACATTTGACCCATGTGTAGAATACAAAGTTAGCGAGACGTGACATACTGTACGTGCTTGAGACCAGACTGCTTTGGCTCAGACGGGCCTCAACCAGCTGCTTGGCAAAACAGAGTCACTTCTCACAGCTTTCTAGCCACATTTGCACAAACAGCCTAGAGTTATGCATTTGTACAGCGCGCCCCTGCTGGCGCTTTAGATGCTGTTTGTTCCTGCAAGTGTTTACAATGAAATGAATAAATAAACTAATAAATAAGAAAGAACATAAACACACAGACAGTGAGCTGTAGCCGACTGCCTTAATGCTAAAAGGCAGCATTAAAACCATGAGCTTATTAACATTTATACGGGGCCCAGTTATGCAAACACATGCAACTCCCTGATTGCTTGGCTTTGCAGAAAGTGGGCAGATTATTTGCACCGGAAAGTGCCCTTTCTCTACATACACTACTCTAGGTATTTTTGCATGCATCTATAATTTGATGTTAAGTGCCTGCTGATGCATTATGCATATTAGATAATGCATTGTGTGTAATCCAGGCAGACCTCGGCTGAACCGAAAGCGAATTATCGTTCCAGACCCCACATGCAGAAGCACCGGTATGGCGTGATTGCTGGTTGAGACAGCCACTATGTTCTCTGCATTACACCTCCTCCACTGTGTCATTCTGTGTCACACAACATTCAAAATAGACCTTCGACCAGACAAAAGCTCTGACGTATCGTACTCGATAACCCTACATAGCGTTTTATAACTTTATTACTGGCCATTTTCAGAACTTTTTCCTTTCTTTTTTTCTCTCTTTAAAAGAGGTGAACTGAAACTCATGGTCTGCATTCGAGCCATTTTCCAGGGCTCACAGCATCCAATTGTTTCCTGCCAGGGAATGTCACTTTTTGAAGGCTGCTCTATGGTGCCGTTCAAAAAGTCAGTTTGGAGACTTTGAATGGACAATTTAGTTTCTCATTTCACCATCCGACTCTCATTTAGAGGGAGCAGTGACCTGTGTCATACGGACATTGAATGGAGGTCAGGCACCGCCAACTGTACTGCAGAGTGCAGTAAAACACAAAGAGTTGCAGCCATACCTGCCTGGATTCGATGGTTTGTGTTCAGACACACGCCAGTAGAGAGGAATAAAGTAAGAAACAAGACGTGATAAATAGGAGTTTGCTGACTTTATCTAATATGCCTCTTTATGTGACTGTGACAGCGCATAGTAAATTCTGCACAATAGTGTTAGTGGCACTGCACGACACTATTTCTGGCTTCACCCTCCTGTCATCGAAATAAGATAAGCGGGATGTAAGGGCAGGGACACGAGCTGTCTCCCCCCCTCCTCCTTACTGCAGGTTTTTATTTTGATACCGTATTTAAAATGCAACGAAGCCCATCTCCATATAAAATCTGCCATGCTTATAAAAGAGTATCCAACAAAGTTATCCTTACACCTAAAAGAGCACAGAAATAGGTTACATCCTGCATATATTTACCATAATCGCCCAGTTTTTCCCTTCATCTTTCAGGTAACTTCCTAGAACTTTTAATGCGTTTTCTCCAAAGCAGTGTTTTTTGTTGTTGTTTTTTAACCTGCCAACTATTAGTTTTCATTGCTTTTCTGAACAACCATGTGGGTAATAAAAGCTTGAATTGACATTTAAGCTATAATGGTTGTCGGCAGCCCCTTTGGTGCCCCTCCCTTCACTGGGCTTGAGCTTGGCAGTGGGTCTTCTTGCGGCGGGCTGAGTCCATGACACGGCGAGTTATATATGCCAGGGCATTACAGAGCCCTTCTTAATCCGGTTTGTCACACTGCTCCCTCTGGACTGGGGTAATTTCATGGTGCTGAACTGGTATTGATAGAGCCTTGGTAAATGAGGCACGCAGCAATCGTTAACTTTAATAACCATAAAGATGTGAGCATTGGAGTCATACAGGCCCACGAGAGGAAACCCATACAGGTGATTAAGAATCGACCAGAGCCGAGGCCAGCAGCACCTTGCATCTCTTATTTGCACTAATGGAATTACCTGTTAAAGATGTCAAGAGTATTACCACCAATGGTGCAATTGCTGCACTATACTTTTTCTATTCAGTAAACTGGAGACTATTTCCATGTCTCCATGCATGAGGAATACCTGATAAAAGCAGGCTGAATACTAAGATTTTCCTTTTTTTTTGGTGTGTTTTTTTTTCCTGGCTTTCTCCTCAGGTTTGAAACCCATTCACTGTAGGATTCTGTAAGTTGGAGCCACTGTAGCAGTATTTAGTATTCTGTAACACTATAGCTAGATTCAGAGGTGAGCCATACCGACGGAGACGGGGAAAAAAACAAAAACATTGATTTGTGTGACTCCGGTATAGCTGGGTCAGTAGTTCCTGTCAGTCAGCTTGAGCTCTGGAGCATCTTCCTCCCCTCTCCCCCTCTCCCCCTCCCTCCCTAAGGTTTGAGGTAGCTCCAGGCGCTACTATAGCTGCTATGTCCACTTGTTTGTCTACTCTCATTACTGTGGGTGATGCTCCCTCAGGAGTCACGTGAAATCCAGGCCACCGAGGGGTCAGTGCGAAACCAGCCTGAAGCCGTCACACTTTCTGAGGTCGGAGAAGTCATACGGATCACTGCAACAGGGTGCAGATGGGCACTTGATAAATGGTGAATCCACTCTGGCTCCTGATGCATCGGTGACACGATAGAGACGATGGTTTTTAGATTGGATGAACAACGGTTAACAAGGCCTGAGATTAATTTGGCTGTGACTCTTGGAGACAGGCTGCACTGTGAAACCTCCCACAGCTGGCTTTCCTCCCGTTTCTTCCTCAGATGTGTTTTGGTGGTGAATTGTGCAAGCTCCTCGGGTAGCCTTCCTCCTTGAGTCTTCCTTTTATTATTCATCGGTGGAAGTCAGTCCTCTGGGAAAGAGGCTTCAGAGTGAGAACAAGTGGCTGGGGCTCCAGCCTTAGTGGACGATTTACTCTCAAAGGCCAGGAGAACTTCAAAACTACTCCCATGTCCAAACCATAAGAGTAACGTTGTCTCTTCATGTTTTCCCGAACAAAAGACTCTTTCTTATGTGGGACACACTCAGTCGGTGTCGATGTCAACACCTCTTGACATGCATAACAGCATAGCTCTAATGTGCCATATGCACAGAAAGCCCTATGCATGCAGTCTCTCTCCGCTTTTCTCTTATTCTTGCTACTTCACACATCTCCTCCGTGCTCCATGAGGTGTGATTCAGAGAGCATTAGCACCACAGACGTGATGTACTCTATCATGAAAATATAGCACTGAGGTCTAATTCTGCACCTCCCATGGATTTCTCTTCACACACTCTTCACTTGAACTCCTCCGGTTACAGAAGTAGAGGAATCTGAACAGTGAATGAGGGTTGTGTAATTTGTGATAAAATATATAAACTGTATCAGTTGCCAAGAGGAAGGACATGAAAAGTTGTTCTCTGGCACTGCCTCTAAGGCCTTCATCTGCAATCCACTCGACGGCGCTTTGTAGCGTGTTTAAACATTATCCTAAGTAATCAGGGGGAGTGTTCATGAAGTTCTAACTTGATGTTTAAGTAATGAAATGCTAAACTCTGATGAGCATCATTAAACATATATGCAGTGGGACAGCTGCCCAACAGCCACTTTGATGCCTTTGCTTCTTGAAACAGATCATTAATATTCTGCTTTTTTTGTTTTTTTCTTCCCTCAAGTCTGAAGAACTAATCGAGACAAACAGAATAGAGCTTTTTTTCATTTTGGACAAGTCTGACAACTTTTCAATCAGATGCCTTTCGTTATGTCTAAAACTGCGCATCACAAGTCATAAAAACGGGTCATTCTCCATTATGCATGATTTCACAGAGAGAAAAGTTGACTCAATAAACAATCTGCTGCTTAATAAAACTTTATGGAGGTTTGAATTGACTTTTCTGGCGCACGGTACGAAGTAACTTTGCTCACTTGTTAAAATGGCTTTTGGCAACAGTGAGTCTCAATTTGTCTTTCAAATGCCCATCATTTTCAGCAATGATTTGAAATGCGGCTCTCAATCTCGAATAACAACTCTGTCGAATTTACATTTGTTAGCTCGACACGTGTCTACATTTACTTACTGACAACGGAAGCCATAATTGATATTGCCACCTGAAATGTAAATTGACAATTAGAAGTGGGGAACAAGAACAAGCCCACAAAAAAAAGGAAGAATTGTCAAGAAAGACGGACTGTGGTTGATGCAGCAGCTGCGTGTCTGGCAAAACAAAAACAGGCACTTCGGCATGCAGGCGGAAACGGCTCATTTTCACCTGAGTGTGCACTGATTAAGTTGTTACGACGAGTTGTTGAGAGGCTTAAGTTTTCCCGGCTGCTGTGTTCCTTCCCTCGGCCATATGTCATTACTTAATAACTGTAGCAGTGAGAGAGGCAGTGTGAGAGAGAGAGAGAGAGAGAGAGAGAGAGAGAGAGAGAGAGCTAAAGAAAGTTGGAGAGAGAGAAAGAGAGAGAGGGAAGAGGTGACAGAAAGTGATTACTGCTCTTGGCCACTCTGCATAGATTATAGTTGTTGACGCTGAAGCTGAGCCATGATGTAAAGGGGAAATACTGTTTGTTTCGGAGGGGATGTGGGGGGGGGGGATTTGTGGCGACATTGTCACACGCACCTGCATTTATCTCTGTGCTTAAAAATTGCCAGTTGCAGTGAGATCAGAAGGCAGTAGAGTGTGTTATTTGTCGCTCAGAGGATAAAAAGAAAACTGTCACTTGTATTTCCGAGAACATGGAGTCTTTGTGTGAATAAACCGTCATGGGTTTGTTACTGTGACCTTGAGTTTATGCGCAGAATGCAGCCCATTATAGGTGGTGTGTTGTGGCTCTTGATGGTGATCGGCATGGCTGTCGAGCATCTAAGGTTTACCATATTGGCCCAAATAAGACGTCTGGGGGTGGGGGGGTTCTCCAAAAATCAGTAATTGGAAAAACTCTTCTTGATGTTACAACGCAGTATTTCTGTGGGAAAAGTTTCCCTGAGGTACTAATAATCCAAGGAGAATAGGGTCCTTATCCTTGAAACATGAAATAATACCTCTGAAGCATGAATCCCTTTTGTGTAGCCGGTCTAACAGTCTACATACTCAGACTCTCTCTCCTGTCAGGCTCTTGAAAGCGGTCAAAATTATTTTTTCCCGGCAGCTGTGACAGCTCTAATTCTTAGCTGCATGACAAATGATTTGGGCCATGGTCTGTTTCTGCAGTTAAAACGTCTGGTGAGGCTTTGAACTCAGTTTTTACTGGAGGTGCAACGATCGATTAGCTGCCGATAGAAACCGGACGGTTTTCAGCAGATGTGCCATGACCGGTGACCAGCTGGTTTAGCGTGAGTGAAGAAGACATAAAGACCACAATTTGGCCCAACTGCAAGTCCAAAATAAGCCATGGAGGAACAACCTTAAAAACATTTGGAATAACTAACTTATTCGGACACTTCTTATATTGTAATTTATTCCCTTCCTGATGCTTAGAGTAATCGCAGTGACCAGCTGATCTGCCGACAGCACAGGGTCTCTCTCTTGCACAGTACGGGTTATAATGGAGCTTAGATTAACGGAGGTTATGATGCGTTCAGGTTCCACTCAGTAAAAAATGCTATTTTTAATGCAAAAATGTTGTTTTTAGCGAGAAACTTATTTCTCTGGTACAGTAGTGAAAGGAGTTAGTCTGGAATCTTGCTGTCAATTATAGCTCTTAGGAAGAAACCTCTGATTGGGCAAGTCAGACTTTTCAAAAATCGGAATCAACCAAGGACATTTTAATCAGTGCATCTGTAGTTTTCACTGTCAGTAAAGGACAAACGGTTACAGATTATGGATGGGTGGATTGGCTAATTTATTTCCTCCGTTGCAGCGAAACACAAGCCTCCAGTAACTATTGTAGGTTAAACTGGCCAAGCCAAATACTTTTAGGGCTGACCAACTTAAAAAGGTCACACTATAAACTGACTAAAAGATGCCAGGCTTGCAAAATGTATTCTGTATACAGCTCATAATGTAACACTCTCTGTAGGAGTCGGTGTAACAGCAGTATTCTCTTGATGATACGATGTATCACATAATTGTCTAGTCCTTGAAGACCCCCATTTTCTTTTAAATATGCCATCTTATATTCGGGCCATTAAGGTACATTTATGTGTCAAAAATGTATATGTGCCTTTTCATTGTTTGTAAATTGTCCCAGTCTACAAATCTCAATCTGTCCATGCTCTGCAGGAAATACTCTAATATTAAGTATGTTTTTTTATCCTGAGCTCCCATTCCTTCTCCCTCTATTTATCTCCACATTTTACAAGCATACCTCATTAACATCTCCTAATTGGCCGTTGGGCTGAGCTGGAAACAATGAAGCATTGATTTCCTTAAACATAATCACCTCATCCAGTCATTTAATGGCTGCTGTCACTGTGGGCCGCCAAGAG
Source organism: Ophiodon elongatus (assembly GCA_016806645.1). Taxonomy (NCBI): domain Eukaryota; kingdom Metazoa; phylum Chordata; class Actinopteri; order Perciformes; family Hexagrammidae; genus Ophiodon; species Ophiodon elongatus. Next base: position 3,544,914 of record JACSYO010000324.1, on the reverse strand, counting down.
AAAAATGACCAGTTAGTGGTCCCATCGATGCCCTTCACCTCCCCTCACCAAAGGCTAGAGTGCACAGCCACCTACTCCATCTTAGCAGGTTGCTTTAACCCCTTTAGCTGCCTGACAGGCTCCAAGCACTGCATCCATCACAACCTGCAGTCATGTCTCAAGTTGTTTTGATCCCGTATTGCACCATAATGCACACACAGTTACTGTTGTGCACTTGAGCGTTTCAGCAGAAGATATACATTATGGAATGCCACAAACTATCGTATGCATAAATACACACACAAACAAACACATACACACACACACACACACACAGACGCGCGCACACAGACACACACACACACACACACACACACACACACACACAGGATATTACCCCAGCCCGAACTCAGCTACTTAAATGAAAATATGTCAAGTATTTGTCGTCAGTGGCTCTGGCCAGTCATGGAGCCATTTACACGCTCCTCTTCCACGTAGCAGATGGTTTAGTGAATCGTCAGTTTTGATTTCTTTCAGTAAAGTGAAGTAGATCAAGCAACTCAATACTTGCTGGTAGTAATCATTGATCTGTTTTTTGCTTTGAGTTATTATTATAATTGCAGGAGAAAACTTTTTTTCAAATTATTTTTGGAAACATTTGTATCTCATGCTGAAAAGGCCTTCAAGGTGAATCCTCCCACCTTCCCTTTGTGGTGGGCTTCCTTCTAAACTACAGCAAGTCTATAACCATGAACCTGACGTATGATTCATTTAATCTTCAGTCTTGTCCGCAAAGGTTTTACACTACATCCTGTGCAAGGATGGAATGGAGCATGGCTGTCGTACAGCATAGGAAGTTGCACTCAAATCAGTTGATTTGTTAGTGTATCATTGGCTCATTAGCACTTCGTCTGACTAGTGACATCCAATCCCATTCATACAAGTTTACCTTCATAAACTGCCAGTTCTCAATATAACTCGTCTGATATCCTCAGTTTCTTTGAGAGCTCTCTCAAAAAACAGAACCTTGTTCGCCAAATCTCACTGTGTAATAAATGGTCAATTAGTGGACTGGAGTGCCTCTGACTAAAATGGGGAAGATACACAACTTTGAAGGTACACAAACTTGCTTCTGTATCTTAAGTCCCACTGAAGAAACAAATCCAAAAGTCACCGATCAGGACACATTACATCACATATCATTTGTGATACTAATGGTATTTATGAAAGGGGTTTCCCTTTGCTGTCCCTTGTTGGTTAAACCTCTGTTCGTCCAAAATCAGGCTTTGAAGCTATAGCTGAATCAACCTAATTTAGTATTCTGTAAAGCAACGTAAAGTCCTCACTTATTCAGAGATCTGCTTTGACTTGAAAGCAAGTCTGCAGGTCAGGAAGCTGTCGGTGAAATATTCAACAAGCAAACACATTGTGGGGTTTGGGGTTTTAGCACACTCGGGGGATTTTTCTTCTCACATTTATAGTCTGTGTTCTGCCTCCTCCTGCACAGAAATATCTCACATCAAGCGCTGAGAGAGTGACATTAATACTGCACGATGGCATGGTCCAGCAGGCCTGCAAATGTTTGCCTTTTAATCCAGGACTCTGCGGCCTTTGGTCTGGCCACAGCAGACATTGATGGGAATGGGAGAAGAAAACTGTTGCCAAACTTGTCTCGGCAACTGGGAGCTCAGCTCCGTAATTCATGACCCGAGCCATTTCAAACATTTGCACAACCACCCTAGCGAGAGAAACACACACCGGTTGTTGTCATGCCAGTGGAAGCAAATGCATCTTCCCACGGCAGAAGGATGTTCTCTTTTAAAACTTGGTACGGCAGAGTGAAATGAGGCACAAACAAGATGGAATATGGCATTTGGTTGTCTTCTTCTTCTTCGTCTTCTTCTTCTTCTTGCACTCAATCCTCTATATATTCTGTGTATTGGAGAGGATGAGTTCAACCCTCCTCCTCTTCTCTCATCTCCTCTCCTCTTCTGGGTCCAGGGATGAGCTCCAGTTTAATTGTTGGACGCTGGTGTCTGTTGCGGTAGCTGTCAAGGAAAGATAAAGAGTTTTTCCTGGGGCGTAAGGAAAGGGGAGAGCGGTGATGGAGGGCCTCTCTCCTGCAGCTCCGCTGGCTGCATTAGCCCCACGCTTTATAATTGTGTGAAGGGGGCACTTCCAGTGGCTCCCTCATTACTCACTGGCATGGCCGGTCCCTGGCAGCCAGACACACCTTGTCCTTTAGCTCTCTCTCTCTCTCTCTCTCTCTCTCTCTCTCTCTCTCTCTCTCTCTCTCTCTGTCTCTCTCTCTCTCTCTCTCTCATTTCAGGATGTCCCTCCGCTCCATCACCCCCTCTCCCTCCCATGGGCAATCCTCCCTATTGTTATTTTGACCCAGTACCGCCATCGGCGCTTTTCCCCTTTTCTTTTCACAGAATTTTTTTGACACCCCGCTTTGTCACACTGGGACCTATTGTACAGCATTTGCTCTGACTGATGTCACCCATGCTTTGGAGTTAATGCTTTAGTGTAGTATAGCCTAAGACTGTCTTGGCTCTGTCATGGAACTCAAAGGTGTCAGCCATATAAGTCAATGACTGAGGCCTATGACTGCCAGGTCTTCCCTGGAGAAGCATAGACAAAAGTTTCATGCTGTTTCAGTCCTACTGACAACATATGTAAGATATGAAGAGTGCGAAGGCAGGCACATTAATACATAGCAAGTGCATGCGGTGATCTTCATCGTAGGCTGATTGGTATGGAGTGAGAACAGCCAGCACTGACTGAGTGAGAGGCAATTAGATGACATAATTAAGATGCCTCAAGGGCCAATTTGTTACACATACTTAAAGTGAAAGAGCCCAATGATTGTACTGCAGCGTTCCTCATGATATGATGTGAGGCAGTCGAGTTACTCTAAGCCCATGCTTCATTCACATTATTGTTGCTTATTTGGATCTTTGATGTATAGAACATTGTGGTTGCGTCAGTTAATTTTCAGAGACATGTTTAGTCTCACGTTAATCTGTCACATGTATTGACCGTGTACCACAATGTCTGTTTATCTGTCTGCAGAGGGAGGTACGTGTGAAGTGATTGCCGCCCACCGATGCTGTAACAAGAATCGCATTGAGGAGCGCTCTCAGACAGTCAAGTGCTCCTGTTTACCGGGGAAAGTGGCCGGGACGACACGGAACAAACCCTCCTGCGTGGATGGTGAGGAAGTCCCATGTGTTTTAACATTGTACCCAGTATGCTTAGGAATGATGTACACATTATGGCCAACATGCCAACATAATTGACGTGGGCAATAGGCGTGTAGCCCGTTTGACCCTTATGCAGAAAGCCTCTTGACACAGACCTGTAGTCAGGATTCACATTTTTATTAACTGTAACCATTACCTGATTATTTTCCATGACGACAGTCTTTCCCTAACCCTAACCATACCATGGCTACCATGCACATATATAGTAAGAATTTTAAAGATATTGGCACTAGATGTAAAAATAAATGTGTAGTTTATAGGGAATGGTCACTCCATAAAGAATACATATTTAATCTAGATTGTTTTGGTGTGAGTTGCAGAGTGTTGAAGATATCGGCAGAAGAGATGTCTTCTTATGTACATACATTTCAAAAACTCAACACAATGTTTCTTTCCAGAAATCATGACCCTGTTACTCAAGATAGTCCCATTATATTTACGAGAAGGCAGACTCTCTACATCTCCAAAACTAGGCAACTCACACAAACACAATCTAGATTGATGAAAAGCACGACAGGTAAGGGGAAAATATGTATTTTTGATTTGGGGGGAACTATCCCTTGAAGGTAATTCAGGGTATTGCAGGAACATTCAATATTAATGTTTTTTTCAGATTTATCCAGTAGTTAGTAACTCTACCATGCATATGTTTTTTTATAAGAACACTTTGCATATTTCTTATGAAAAATAGTATTCATGTGAAATGAATACATGAAATGAATGAATTAAAACAATAAATAGGACACTGTTATGAACTAAAATGAGGTTATTACTTAAATGTTGTCCATAAAGTTTTATTTCAAAGAAGAACATCTAAATGATTGTTATCTAATTTGTAATTAAATCCAATAAATCTGGTATAATATTGAGATTATTGCAAGAAATCTTTCACTTCTACATGAGACTAAGGAAAAGAAACCGGAGAGCGTTTCCATGTAAGCAAACTCGAGGTCACTGTATATTTCTGCTGAATTTAGATCATTATAGTATTACCAGGATTATCAATGCATTATTGAATTATTACATAAAAAATGGCTCCTTCTGCCAAACTGCAGCTGTCTACATGACATCTGTGTTATAGATGTTAAATATCAGATACAAAAGAAGGTTCCAAGGTGAGATTAGCACCCGGTTTGAATTAATTATGCTTTAATAAACACCTCAGACAAGGACCTACAGCATATTCCAACATACCTTCCTCTGCTGTCTCAGTGATTTTTCTAATAATAAAAATACATTCAACCTTTAAGAACCCAGTGCTGTGCTGCTGGGCATCATGGGAGTTTAAAGATGATCCAGTTGGGCTGTTGAACACCTGAGCAGGGAGCACGTTGCAGATGACATCGCCTGAGGCAGTTCAGGCTGATGGAAATGAATAACTAATAAACACAAGTCAGGGAAGCTCCAGGCTAGTGCACCTGAATTACCTCAGCTGAGAAAAACAATCAGGCAGCGGCGTCTCCATGGGAGGAAAAAAAAGCTGACAGGAAGTCACAAGTCTACTGAGACAGAACTGCGATGCCCCCCTTCACACCAGGAAGCTCATTTATTGCTCCTCAGTCTCGATCTTTACACCGCCACCTTCAGCAGAGATCAAAGTCATCTCTCCGACTGCCCTCTCGCCATGAAATGACACTAAAATATCTTCATTAGGAGGGATGTTACATGAAGGGCCAGACAGGCCTGCTCAGTGGGCTTCACAGGGTTGGTTAGGCACAGCTGACACTCAAGAAAACCCTTGTATATAAATTGGATATGAGCCATGGATGACACGCAACAAAATAAAAACTTTCTCCCTGTTTGATGAAAAATAACCGTAAACTCTACAAAACTTCAACAGGGAACAGCTACATTTTTAGTCCTTGAGACATTTTGTACGAAAAAAGAATGTGTTTGCCCTGTGGTTGGACATGAATGAATGAAACATTTACAGAGCTCTGACCTTGAGATGCAGATATTTTAGCAGACTGTGTTGTCCGTGTACAGAGAGGCAGACAACCAGAAACTCTTCCACGGCATCTGACAGACAAGGGACTTTGGACTCTGTTCATATGCACTCAGATTGTGTCTATTTCACTAACCATTGCCTAAAGACAATCAAAGGTTTCATTTTCTTGTCCACAAATAGAAATTGCACCATTAAAGGAATAGTTCATCCTCAAAATGCCCCCAGTTGTATCTTCTCACACTTGTCAAGGCACATTCCTTATGCATGCAAGTAACGTTTACGTAGCTGTGTTTTAAATAGTGAAGTTTTAGCAAAAATGCATGTATTTGGGAAGTAGTGAGCAAAATGGAAGAGTTGTGTGAGAGCTTGGAAATGGATGCTTTCATATAGTTTTGCTGTAGTTAAACCGTGACACCCATTTACTTAAATTCATCAAGAATTCACCCCGTTTTGGGATTCTTTGTCGCCATAGAGGCATGCAGAAATTCAAGGTAAAACGGGGTGAGTAATACATATACAAATAATAATTTAGGGGCTGAGGTATTCCTTTAAGATGAAAAGCATGGAACAGTAAAAGTTACCAGAATAAGTAGGACAAAGATATACCAGTGAAAAACACCATTACATGGACAGAGGAATGGAGGTGGAGAAGTAGGAGTACGTTGTTAACACTTCATGCCTCTGTGCTTCAAGCTCCCACAGCGAGAGAGTCCTTGCTGTTTGTGTATTGATTAACAAGCACTTCTAGAGGGAGTGGTGATAAAAATGGAAATGACAAGTCACTGAGCAGCAAGCTACAGTATTGAGCACCATTACACCACACTGAAAGAGCTAAGAGGACCTGACCTCTTAATGATTTTATTTCCTTTAGTTGGGGACTTTGCCTCCTCTCTTGGATAATTTCCACCTGCTTGGAAGTGAATCAGGCTGTTATTTATTTAACGATGAAACCACCACGGGATAAGGGCTGAAGGGCAGACGGCATAATTATGTTATTATTCATAAGCGCTCATCTGTAGTCGGAGGTGTCGCGCTTTACAAACATGCTATTTAATTCAAATATATTTTCTTCGTAAGTGTTGAAATAAATGGACACAGGAGGAGGGGACCACTCTGTTCGAGGATTTTGATTGTCTAGGAAAGGTGCACCAGAAAGTTAGACATGTTTATCAACTGGGCCCCGCGGGCTGCCGTTGCACCGTGTGAGGGATTATAGACTTGTGGAGTCAGTGGTCTGTCCCCTCAGCAGCACACCGGCCTGGCCCAGATGGAGCTTTCTCCCCAGGTCCCGGCGTTATTAATGTACCGTCCAGATGAGGAACGATGCTGCAGCCCAGCTCATCTCGCCGCACCCCTGGGGGACACCTGCCGCCCCCTGTACCATACACAGGTTATGTTCCCACAAACAAACACGACAAAAAAAAAAAAAAGAGAAAAGAATTGCCAGTGCTCTGATATCAAAAGTGTATCTTCAGAGGTCATTTGGTTTGGACACACAAACAGAGCCTGGAGGAATGAACACTCCTTTATCTTTGGCCAAATTTGTAGAAACAGGCAGTCTCCCTGATGTGCTGTATTACCGTTCATTAGCATCAAACTGCAACATCAAAGCACACAGCAAGGATCGGTGCCATTGTCCAGTGTTTACTACCTCGTGATTACGGGCCTCGTGGGGTTGTTGCAGTTGCTATTGGTAACTGTTTGGGTTGTTATTAATACATGGGGATGTGACGACAGCTTGCGTTGGAAGGTGGGGGTCTGCTGTCAGATTATCCCTCTAGTGGGAATTGATTATTAGCTTTGACAAGGAGAACTATGTCCCAGATATGTCAAGGCCAACGAGGCTCTTAGTGAAGAACATCCCTTTTAACAAGTCAAACGCTCATATCTCTCCAGCCTCGCCGGGCCGATCACATGCACTTGGATTAGGCGCTCGTCACTGCACCACTGCTTTTATCCCAGTGTATGAGACATGTAAGCCCTCCGCCGCAGTGTGGACCAACACACACAAAGACACTCACACACACACGCACACACGCACGCACGCACGCACGCACACACACACACATGTCCACTCATTTACCCAACACATGCTTGCAGATGCCCTAATACGCGCACATGCTACCACTTTGTGTTGTCATGTAGCTGCTGTAGCAGTAAACCCTTTCGACAAGAGATGCACGCAAAAGCCCGCTCGCTGCTGATCACTGATGGGGAATGAACCCTTCTGTTTGGCTGGGGGCGCGTATAGCCGAGCATGACAGGTTGTCATGGTACATTTGAGATACGACCGGGGGGATGGAAGGGGAGGTGGGGTGGGGTGGTGGGGGGAGACACATGGAAGCTACTTGAGGGGAGGGACAAGAGGTGCTGCGGTGCTTTCAGAATATCATAAGCACGCAAGAGTTAATGTGCACAGATTGACACGGTCTTTAAAACATATTTCTTTCATGACAAGGCCACCAATTCTATTAGGGGGAATGTAGTTTATCAAACAAAACCCAGCCATTGCATGTGTTCTGTGCATAAATACATATCTGATCTGTGAGAGTTTATTCATTACTTGACTTGCTCGCACGGACAGCAAAGTACAAACTGATGGCACCCAAGAACAGCCAAGCAAACATCTCGTCCTCATGTTATAAAATCCCCGCCCCCCATAGCTTTGCCTCTCATATTGCGCCAACTAAAATGTTGCCCCCCCATGCTACTGTATGTGGTTGACAAAACCTGCAGCAGATATTGCCTGAGGGGATGGACAGAAGGAGCACATTATACTGTACAATGGAAAACAATCGCTCGTTCCTCTTACAGACAAGCACAGGCAGACATAGGGAGCGACTGAAAAACAGTGAAATCCTCCTGGGTCAAAGAAGACTTTTGTGTCTTCGGAGAAGTCGAAGATAATGATTGTGAAGCACGTTTTCTCCTCCATTTTGTCACGTCCCGCTGAGCTCTCACAGCATCAACGATGTAATTAGACTTTCAACCTCTGACCTGACAGGAGAGGATCTGACCCTCAGCTGGAGTTCAAAGGTCTCCTTAGTTTAGTTTTTGTCTCTCCTTCTTCCTGTCTCAATTGTTTTTTTTTTTTTTTTTTTAAAGCAACATCACATTTCCTTTCTGCTCTCACTACTCGAGTAACTTGTCTCCAGTTGTGCCGAGAGAGAAGTAAAGAAACATGAGGCAGATCTATGTCAGCTGTGTGGGAGAGTCACTTTCATGAATGGCTTTTGTACCCACATAAAGGAAAGGAAATAACCACACAACAAAAGGACTCATTGTTCAACCATTAATAGGCACGCACCTGCACCAACACACCAACGTCCAGAATCACGCTCACTCATGGCTGCTCAAAATGCACACTGACACACTGAGACACACTCATAAAGGAATCACTGGATACTTTTGATACAGTTTTCAATGTCACAATATTAATAGCAAACACCACATGTACATTTGAGTTGGATCAATTTTGACCCAGATTCACTCCACATGCTGTGTTTGCCTCATGACTGACAGTATTTGGGGCATTATCTGTTTATATCTGTAACTGCACATTCGAGTTTTACCTGAATAAATCTGAGGTCATGCGAAGTAAAAGAAAAACAACTTTCCGTGGCATTTCAAAGAATTCATTTGGATTAAAAAACAAAAAAACATCAATAATCAAATGATTCTTAAAGTCTGCAGGTGTTCATTACATATTCAGAAAAGCAGTGTGATTAGAAAGCCAAAAGATAATTCCTGAATAGCTAATCAAACCTCTGCTCTCTCGTCTCTGAGTAGGGCAAGGATTAATACAGAATAATGACTCTGAAGCTGACCTCAGGTTCAAGGGTTTGCGTCTCAGTCCCACTCTAATTACACACTAGCTTCATTTGCTTCATGCTCCTGTGACCCTTTCAATACTTCCCCGTTGTTGCACAACGCTTGCACTCATACCTCTGTCTCATTAGGAAGAAATTGTGTTTTCTACTCTAATCAAGCGGTTCACTGTAACTCCTCTTGCCTACTCGCATGATTATGTGAACGAGTGATTGATTGATGGGCCGTGTTTGGTTAATAACCGGGTGATCGGGGCACTGATGTAAAGTGATAAGGTATAGGGTAGAGACAAAGGACTTTCTGGTAGTAGAGATAGATGACCTGAATGCGTGAGTAGATGAGAAGAAGGGAAGCTGGTTGTTAAATGTGATCGTTCGGGACGCACTGACCGTGAAAACTTTAAATTTAACCAAAGAGAATTCAAAGTCCAAATGCTTTCTGCTCCAGATCTTGGCTGATTTAAGTGACTCGCCAAAAGATACACACTAAGGCTGATGTCACTGGAATGCCATCGTTTTACGATGATTAATTTAAGTCCAGCGAGCGCTGTGCAGGCCGCTCCAAGTTAAAAAGCATTAACTATTCATTGAGCCCACAGATTCACAATTTTGACACAGGCTGAAATCAATTCACCTCCTCATCAGTCAAGGTGTTCAAACATTCTGCTACCTGGCAGGGACGTGTCAGCGAGTTCACTCCATCACAGTGCGCGCTCACCTGTGATCTGACAGATGCACTTGTAAAAAGGTCCATCGCTTCATGTTTTTCAATCAATTCAAGTCCCACTCTCGGGTTGTTTGTCCATCAAAGCCAAAGACTCCAGCCTGGTACATGGCTAACATCTTGAATCAAACACTTCTCTCCGTCCTTGTTTTCTGATTATTCCAAGCCCATCTGTCATCTTTGACAGAATACAGCAGCTACGCTATGGTAACGTGTGAGGATCGTGTTAATTGGTGTTGGTGCTTTAAATCACACCAAAGGCTTTCAGCTTGTAAACAGATCGATCTGAAAATTAATAGTCGATCCAACTGGGTTAGTTGGGACAGTTCCCCCCACCTCCCACCTCATGCACTCACCAGCAGACACAAAGGAGGAGTCACGTTTGCTGATTCTAGAACAAAGGTTATACCCTGTGTGATGATGGTTGCACTGGGAGTAGTTAAAGCAAAATGACTGTTAGAGGTCAGTGGTCACCAGAGAGTGATGCATGGATTTGGGCCTGGAAATGGCTCATCTCCAGTGGTCAAGGTCAGAGACAGATGTCCAGGCCTGCGTACAGCCACGGACATGAAGTATATGTGTTCACATTGAACTCTTCTCCTTTTTTCTTTTTTCATCAACACAAAGAATTTCTGCCCTGATTCAAAAATATTGAACGAGAATTTAATATCGGTCATCATAGAAATAAACAATGAACATAAGAAATAACACTATGAGAAACTATCCAGGGCCATGTAATGCAGACGTTTCCGAGACTCTCCTTGTTTAAATTATCTATGCTTCATGGACACACATTACAGGGCACAGAGTGTGAGAGGTGAATTCAGTTCTGTGAAGTAAATATCATTCAACTTTCATGCAAAGCGGCTCTCATGTTTCAGCAACTCGTGTGAGGCACATCCTGCTTTTTCTTCCTCTTTTTCTCCCTTTTCCTGCTTTCACTCTGGCACCATTTGAAGGGATTGATTTTTGCTTTGCAGGTATCACTTCACCAATTTCAATTTCAAGTGGATTCTGCATTCCCATTGTTGAATATTAAGCCTCCTCGGTGGGTGATATAATGAAAAACATTTTTTTCCACCATCCCCCCCTCGCTCTGTTGCGAGAAGAAGGCACTAAACAGAGTGGGGGGTGTCGCGGCACAGCATCCTCACTTGGTTGAACTGAGAATTAAACACTGGGGCTGTCCTCGCCCAAAGAAATTCTTAGTCGACTAAAACTTAAACTTTCTCCACAAAGAATCACACAGAAGCACCACGTTAAATATTGTGTTTACCAGAAATGTTCTCATAAGTTTCTTGGGAATAAGCATAAAAAAATGACTTATGGACGAAAGAAATCTCAGTCGACTGAGACAAAAACAACAGATTGGTTGACTAATCGAGGGGTAACCCTGTTAAGCACATCTCCTCAAGCCTTGTCAGAATTTGCCACCATGGACTTTCTGCATAATTATGATGTTGCAATTAAACCACAGCGGAATGTAAACATGATTAACGGTGTGAAATGCATATTTAGCCCATGAATGAAGACAAAGAGGGGGGAAAAGCAAGAAAGAGGGCGCGCATTGGATGATGGACAACGTGTGGTAATTAGTGGATAAGGTAAACAGCCGTCGGGGGAGCCAAAGGGCAGGTTCGCAGCCTGTTAGTGGATGCTCTCATCGTGGCGTTAAGTATCCTCGGGCTCATGGAGGGAAAAGCGAGGGAGGAAGTCAGGAAATGCATCAAGTTCACTGAGCAGCAGTGGGGTGTTCTGTGTCCAGTCTGGTGTGTGTGTGTGTGTGTGTGTGGCGTGTGTGTGTGCGTGTGCGTGTGTGTGTCACACAGAACTGCAGCATGCTCTGTGCTGTGAGGGACTGCACTTTAACAGTCTTCTTTCATCAGTTGGAGACGGCATGTCGCTCGTACTCACAATTGATTGGTGGTTGGCCTGTAACCTTGGCAACACAGACTGGAGGGGAAATTATAGTTTTCGAGTTGGTTCAAAAGAATGGGTTTGTAAAATGAAATGACACTGCTTTAAGTAATTGCATTCACCCATTCATTTCACCTGCATATCCTCTTTATGTTAACAGGGAAGGGTCAGAAAATGCCCCCAAAAAATTCTGTTGGGGTGGGGCAAGATGACTTATCTGAAAAACTGCTTTGAACATTTCACTTTTGCTGTCAGAAACCTCAAACAGAGGAGTATGAAAAACAAGAAAGGTTCTTCACACATCAATAAATGAATCAGAACTTGACTTTAAAAAATGGTTTAGATTTGAGCGTGATGATTTAACTCAAAGAGATGTTCCCACTGCAAGACAGCTGGATTTAACAAAAAGAATAAAACATAAGAAAACCATATTAAATGCAATTCTTGCTACAGGGCTTTTTAACTTGCTTGATATACATATTGTGACTAGAAATACAGCCGTTCATTTTGAATACACCACAACTATAAGCATGCGGAAGAACAGTGAAGCACATTTCCCCCATGTGATGAGTTGAACATATGGATTTGCGTTTCATGAAAGGTCATTTTTTAGCTATCACGTAACTTTTTTTTATGAACACAAACACACACACATACATACTACACCCAGAGAGAGACATGAGTGGAGGAAGAGGAGAGGAGGGAGGGAGATCTTGATGAGAACATATTTGTTTTTGTCAGATAGCTGGAGGAAGAATTCAGTTGAAGTTAATGAGAGGCAATTAGTTTTGATTAAAAATTAGATTGCTCCCATGCAATGTAGCTATATCAAAACAAAATAATGATTAATTTCTGTTGGTAAGACATTATTGTCGACAGCAAAAGTACCCGTGCAGCAACGATACAATTGCTCTGAGGCCGAAGAAGAGGGAAAAGATCCATTCAGAGACGTCCCTCCGGTTCCTCTGGATATAGTGTGTGGGTGCTTGTGTATGTGTGCACAAATACAAGTGTGTCTGTGTAAAATCTGTAGGCTAACCAAATGGTGTTTGCGTGGGAGGATTCTGCATGTGTTCAACTCTTTGTGATGATTCTTTAATCATCTTTCTCTGGTTAATATATGTTTTTTTAATTGTATGTTATTATCATTGTTTATTTCACTTGCTCATTTAAGGTTATTTTGTAATTATGCCCCTTAACTTTGCCTTTTGATATTTTTCTACTAAATTCACTACTTTTCTTCTCCCACTCCTTTTTTTCCTTTTGTTTGTTAAAGTACAGTATTATCATTATTTGTATCCGTGTGTGCATGCACACAGGAATGTGTTTGTGCGCATGTGTCTGTGTCTGTGTGATAAACTAACCTGCTATTACCTTTCTGTTCTCAACTTCCACAGCCTCCATTGTAATTGGGAAATGGTGGTGTGAGATGGAGCCATGTCTGGAGGGAGAAGAGTGTAAGACTCTGCCTGACAACTCTGGATGGATGTGCTCCTCTGGGAACAAAATCAAGACCACAAGAGTGAGACCTCACATACACTTACAAATGCATTTAAATGCACGCACAGACACCCACTCCCACTGCGCAGATGCACATATACATGTGAAATACACGCACATGGTTCTGTATGCACATTTAACCCAGGCACACACTAGGGCTGCAACTAACAACTATTTTGATAAGCCAAGTAATTTGTCAATTATTACATTGATTACCCAAGTATTAATCGGATTAAAAGCATATTTAACAGCTTTTTATTCAAAAAATCTAACTTTTATTTTATTCTTAGTTACTTATTATTTCACATATTTTAGCATCTCGCATATTTTAGCATCTAATGCCTTGTTAAGTACTTTGAGCTTTGAAAAGTGCTCTTTAAATTATTATTATTATTATGTTTGTCATTATTATTATATTTGATAGGATATTGCTCAGTTTCAGATTAACTTTAGACTGTCTCTGACTGATAGTATGAAATATTCCAAATACTCCATCACTTTATAGACCGCTTCAACAGAATTGCCTTGCTCAGCAACAGCTTGGGTTCATGTTTACTTCCTGTCAGCTGACGTCTGACCGGGCAGCTGGATACCTTGATTATTTATGTCCGTTATTTATGTCCATTATGATTGTTCTTAAATTGGAACATGTCAATGTGCGTTTGCCTTTTCTCCGCTTTATTAGTCTCTGCCTCCGACACTTTTCAAATGCTTTCTATAGAGACAAAGGAGAGCGGAGGAAGATGGCGTCATTTCCTGTAATTGGCTGGTTTACTGCCCCGATGGAGACGTTGCCGCAGCGCACGTCGTGCATCATAACATGATAGACCCAACGAATCGATGATCAAATCTGTTGCCAACTATTTTTATGATTAATTCAATCGATTAGTTGTTGCAGTCCTAATACACACGCTTGCACACAAATCCACATGTGCACAGCAGCACACATTTTCACACAGTATACGCCCAAATGCCAAACGAGTCAAACTCCCTTTAAGGACTTGAACTGAGGAAATCACTAGAGTTAACAAGAGTTTAAATACTTTGATTAAATGCTTTAGCAAAGCCTTTCTGCCAACTGCCTCCTTAATTTTTAATTAAGCTTCCGTCATTTAACAATTAAACATGCACAGTAGTGGTGTAACGGACCACTGTTGATCCGTGATCGGTATGGATCCTCCCTGGCGGTTCGGCACGCACGTGTACCGCGGATTAATTACACAGCTTAACGTTAACCATCACAGTGTGAAATAAAGTTTTACTGACGATCGTTATCGGCCAATATTCATTGAAATATACGATCAGGACATCCGCATTTATGCTTTCTGTTCGCCAATCTCTGATAATGTTACATTGTAAACAACTAATCAGTGTTTAAATTGACAGGAGGAGAACGATGGTTCTGTTCAGTTACATTATGATGCGTTCATATGCTGTTCAGCATGATGTGTTCACATGTAATCTCGTAAAATGTAGTGTCGGTGAGAAACTTGAATAAATCCAATTGAAACATAAATAGATAGAGGGAATTATGACCTGTGTAAAGTAGCTCTAAGCAGCTTACAATACATCATTAAAACTACTAATGACAACATTTGTTTTAATCAATGGAAATACTTTTTATTTCCTTATCATTTGAATTGTGTGTTTTTATGGGGAAAAAACACTAAAGGTGACTATAAAAAAGTAAAAGGATAACATTTAGAATGTTTGATGGTTCACACTGACTTCAGAGAGGTTGAAATGATTTTTGGGACGGTGGCAAAAAAATATAGTCTGGAGCCTTGTAGACCAGCTGTTTAATCAAACAACAATATGGATCGGCAAATGATCGGCAATTAGTATCGGCAGAAAAAAAAAAAAAACGGGATATGGGATATCTAAAAGTTATATTTGCTCCCTTTTTTTTCTTTTGTGCTGATCTGATCCATGACTCTGATCCGTGATACGATCTGAACCGTGAGTTTTGTGATCTGTTGCACCACTAATGCACAGTGCCAAACGTGTGGGTAAAAAGGTGTGATACTGTATAGAGAATAGAGCACAGAGCATCTGTGTATAACAAGGTGGACTCTGTTTTGTGTAAGCAACCTATCTAAAGGCCCATACTAGTAAAGAACAAACATAAAGCAGGCAGTAAACAAACAGGTGGGCTCTGCCTCAGGCCACACTCCTCTCAGAGATAAAGTTAACTGCCACTCTCCTTCTCCACTGCCTTCTGGCTCTGTAAACTGACTCTGAATGTGGCATGCAAAAATAATGAAGGGAGTTAAGTCCTCGAAGGAAGAAGTCCAGCACTCTGTGACAGGTTGATCACCCAATTTATATTCATTTAATTGATCCCCCCCGACCCCCCACACCCACCTGCTCGCAATCAGCAAACCCCCGTCTTCTCTGAGAATAGAAGCAGAGGCTTAAGTGATGATAGGGAACGGGTAAACAGCCAGTGAAGGTTAGACCACACGGGGCCTCCCAAGGCTGTTCTGCAGATTTATATGTCCACAGATAGACATAAAGCTTTCACTGGACCCCCTTCACAGCCACCACAGGCCCAAAATGTTCAGAGAGAAGTTGATCGAAAGGGCTCTTGCCATCCTGTCAAGGTAAGGCGCGTAGTACTTGGTTAACTCCAAAGAATGCATCTCTAATTCTCAATTCAGTCCTTTGCACAATTTGGAAGAAGTAAACTGGAAATAATGCTTGTCTTCATAAAACAGATTAGTATACATTAACCAAGATTGTACATGTCTGCACACGAATGGAGGAGGAGCTTTATAACATATCGATGAGTAAAATGGCTTTTGTCTGATATTATAAAAACCTCAAGAGAGCGAAAAGGTCAGGCCGGAAGCTGCTTTTCAACCCAATACACACGTGTCCTTTTTTCTTGACCCTCTCTTTGCAGAATACCCAGCCATACTCCCCTTTTTAGCTTCCGGAAGCAAAATGCAGAGGATGGGTCAACAGAAATTGAGCTGCATTCTTGCTTCTGTAAAGGTTAGTCTTTTTCTCAAGCTGTTCTTTGTTTTTGTTTTCCCGTCTCTCTCACATCACTGTACTGCACTTGAGTGTCGGGGCGGCAGGAGTGGGACCAGCTCATGTTCAATGACTTCTCATTAACCCAAATAGTCAGTGCGAAATAATCAAGTGTGTGTTTACATGCTGTGCATGATTAGGCAGGCGTGACACAAATACTGAACGCACCGCCGCCCACTGTAAATATTTATCATCCGGCACAGGCAGCACATGCATAAATAAAAAAGGAAGTTGCTGCATTTTAATACAAAACGGTGGCACGTTTACTAAAATACATCAGTCGGTACGTTGACGGCTAAACGTGCTGCAGCAGCACACTCATGGAGTACTGTATCAACACACACACACACACACACACACACACACACACATACACAGAACCAGGTCCACCCTTCAGCAGAACCCTACTGCCTGTGAACAGTGTAATGGCAGGATCAGTCGCTCCTCCTTTCATTGCCTCCTTTGTTCCATGTCCTGTTTTTGCTATCGGCCGCTGTGTGGGTTTGATTACAGTGACTTACTCCGCTCTGCCAATCCCATTAGGCACTAATCTGTGACTTGCTCCTGTGTGTGTGTGTGTGTGTGTGTTTGATTTTACTTGTGTATGAACGCATGTGTTTGATATGTCTGTTTGTTTGTGTGTATGTGTGTACACTCCCACATGTGCGCGAGGCAGGCCCTCTTCCCTTTATCGCTGTGTGGCTTCTTATCAGAGGCCACTTGATATCCCGATCCCCCTGTGGGGGTCTTGTTGAAGCAGCTATCAGCACACAGCAAAGCCACCAAGGCTACATGAAAGGCCTTTTATCCTGCACTCTGCTCCCCCCTTTTTTTTTTTAATCAACATTCCTCATTCACCTGCTTCTCAGGCCAAATTGCCTCATTTGTATTTGTTACGTCACAAGCCAACAAGCACACAAAACAGCATTGTTTGTTTTCTGTTTTGTTTTTTTATTCTCCGCCATTTCATTTCACCTGCAGGTTTCCATTTTGCTCTGAAAAGAGTCATTGAAGCACAGTGAGGCGGGCTCACACACATGTTTTACAGCAAACGTATTTCATCGACATCTTTCACAAACGAAAAAAAATGGCATGCAAAGTAAGATGCCAAGCAAAGCCAGTGCCTGACACCCGTGTTTCTTCTTTTCTTTCTCTATGTCTTTCAGAGAGGGAGCCCTTCATTGCCTGTTCTGTAGCAGCAGACAAGGCAGGCCCTTTTGTTTGTGGAAGGCACAGTGAGAGCGAGACTGGGGGAGCACCTTCCAAAAAACACTCGCCCACCATAGATCTGCATTACCCGCTCCACTCGCTAAATAGATCAAACCATTCCTGCTCCCTCCAAACAATTACACACCTTAAGAGAGACAGGCAGAAAGGGTGGGCTGGAATGAAAGCATCTTTTCTCCCCTGCTTTTGATGACAGTGAGAAGTATTTTGTTCCTGTGATAACCTCACTGTCAGTGTGCTAGAGTGAATATGAATTTGTCATCAAGGCGGGGATGTCGTAATACAGCCCGATCAGGCATCCAATACATTTGAATGGCTTTCCTTTAGTTATTTCACACTGCAACATAACTCATGTACGGTAGTTGTTTTAACTGTATGCGGCCACAGCATTTCTACTATGGAATATGTAATTGTTCAGATTAGTGAGTGCAAAGCGTTGGACTCAAGTGGCTACTTTCACACTTCACACTTCAACATGTGTGTGTGCCCGCGTCCCATTCAACTAGTCCAACATGATTTACTTGCTGTTCAGAAGCCCACGTGTCCCATATGTATATAAAAAAAAGGAGCACAGGGCACTTTTTTAAAGCAGAATAGCACACTGTGACAGGATGTAGCCCATCTGTGAGACAGTTTCAGAGCAAAAGTGACCTGCCAGCAGACGCATCGCCATATAATTTATCAAATCGGGAGATGACACTCTGCAGTTGATCAAAATGAACTCCAAGCAGCCATGCCACACACAGTTCAACTTCACCGAGAAATCATCTGTTCCATCACTGTGCTTGACAACACCTCTCCTCCTCCTGCAGTCCTGTACAATGTCATCACCATGATAAACATAAAAGCACACACAAATGGTCAACAGTAGTGCCTCATTTGAGATATATGATACATTTCTTTTCGAGCTGCCTAGAAGGGCCAGATTGTCCTACTTATGACTTTTTGTACAGGTTTAGGGGGGAGGAGGAGTGCAACTCATTACTCTAAAGCCATTTTATTTTCTCATTGTCAATGTCACATTAAATGGATCTTGATGTATTTTGTTGTCTTGAGTCTTCTGTTTTTTAGAGGGTGCTCTTTAGTGCTGTTTGAGGAGGGTTTCTTAGCTGGCATGATTGATTTGTTCAGCACCAAACAAGAAAGGGGGAAAGGGGAGACTGTGTTTGCACTAAGTTATTTTGCTACGGCAGTTGTCCTTGGCTCCTTTTACTAACTGAAGTCTGAGTAAATTGCAATTTAATGCGGCCAACAAATTAGAATGCAGCCAGCTTAGTTGCCAGCAAAGACGGGATCGGCAGCAAATCCTTGAGCAATTCGCTGCTACCTGCACTGTTCATTTGAAGGGACAGAGGACACAAAAAAAGAACAGAGGGCACTTACATGTGGGTTGAAATGACAGCATTTGCATACAACCCTTTTTCTCCCTCTAACAAATCTCTGGTGGATTGGGTCTGAGATAGAGAATGAGCCGTAATGTCTAACCTGCTCTTGCTCTGACAGAGGTCATTCTCTGCTCCAACATTTTGATATGTCGTCCTAAAGTAGATGATACAGATGAGCCCAGAGGATTAATGTGTTTAAGGATCATTGGGGGGAAAAGGAACAAATCCGCTCAGAGAAAGACGCTGTTACAAGAGCTGGAGGTGAAATCAACATGTTAAATCTGAGACTGTGAAGTTATTTAGAGCATACAAAGGAACAGCTGCAGTGCAACTACCTAAATAGGCAAGACGTAGTCAGCAAGGGAGAAAACGTCAGTACTGCTAAGTGTTTCCTTAACATGGGGCCGTGAGACAGCTCATTCTGACATCCGTCTTAACAACTTTGGTCTTCAAAAAAGATTTTCTCCACAAAAAAAAAAGAATCTGCCAGTGAGGTTTCCCTTGTTTCATTTACTGTCTAGCGTCCTCAAACAAAATAGACCGACATAGCACATTCATACCTGTGTAATCCTGTAAATGTTATTTTAGAAACTGAAATATTTCTAAAACATCAAAATATATATGTAATGGTTAATTAGAGCACTCTGGTCAACAGCTGTTGTTTTTAAATGTGCTTATTAAATACATTTGGATTGGAATTAGAGGACACATTTTTTATTTAAGTAAGTGCAGAAGTGGATGTGAAAATAGGGAAAATGGTAAAATTCCTGGATCTGCACCAGAAATAATACCTGTACTTTGACCTATGACCTAACTGCACTCCTTATATAATATAATATATAAATATTTGAACAGGTTTTGGAGGTATTGACTAATAACCCTGATAGCAAAGAGGACTGAAAACATTCTTACCTTCAAGAAGGAGAAAAGGCAAATTACACTTGATTCTTGAAAATTCCTTATTGATTTTCCTTAAAAACTGCTGAAACAAGTGCAACCCATTGGCAAAGAAATTTATAACCTAAATGGCTTGCTAAAATTAAGACTTTTTGTAGTGTATCAAATGACTCGCCCAACAATAAAACAACTGCACTGCATTATGTTTTCAGACATACTCAGCGCTGACGCTAAATTAAACCCACATTAAAATGCCAGCGAGTCTCCTGCTTTCATGATTGTTCTCTGACTAGTCTCAAAATAACACACCAAACACAATAGGAAAATACAGGTGCACATAATTCTATCCAGACAAAATGGTCGATAAAATCATTTGGCTCTCTTGCCAGCATGTCCAACATATTGGAGCTCTGAGATTCTTTATGCGCTGCAGCTCACAGAGTCCCGAGCAGCACCCTTCGCAATCAAATCCACACACCTGGCTACCACCTGCCAAGCCTGCAGGAAATGTCACCGCTGTATTTCTTAATTGAACAGGATTATGGGATTTCTAATTGGCCCCGTGGTGTTCAGGGAACTTCAGACTTCTTCACTGTCAAATACTAAAGCAGTAACATCACTGGAAAATGTGTTGAAAGTGGGGTGAAGAAGTATTCTGTCATAGCTTTTGCTGCCTAGACGGTAAAAAGAGGGCAAGGGACTCTACTGTTGTAGACATCGTGTGCATCATTTTTATTCAGGTTGCTGAAAAGTAGGACATTCAATAGCAGTCTCAAGGTTGAATAAGAGTCCCTGAACCAGAGTCACAGAGAAAAAGCTCAGACTCCACAGTGGGAGCCCTGATCCCATTTAGCAAAGCCAAAGTGATTTTATTGTGAAATTCTCAGCTATGATTGGCTAGCTTGGTTTGAAGGTGCAAATGAGGGTGGGTGGGGTGGGGACAAGCTGAGGGTGACAGGGATGTGACTAAAGTGGTCTGAGATGAAGTCATATGAAATTGTGACTCAGACATACACAGCATGGAAACACACCAGGGTTTTTTTTTTTGTACAAAAAGCTTCCCTGATATATCCCGCTGTATCTATAAATGCCAAACACACCTCCGTTTTCGGTGCCGTTTCCACCCGTGTAAGCTGTCTGTTTTTAGCAGCAGCGGGAACCAGAAGGTGAGACGCGGCTATGCAAAGCCCCCACAGTTCAAAAGACTCCCCTCGTTTTTGAAACACGCAAACGGAGCAATTCCTCTGGGTGTAATCCTCGCACACTTGTATGCCTTTGTTCTATCTAAGTGCATGTGTGTTTTCTCTCCTCTCCTCTTCCTCCTCTGTGTTGCAGATTCATCCCAGGACCTAACAGAGAGCTCCCGTTGCAGGGCTGCGTGCCAGGCTCTTCCCTTCATCTACCCTTTCTCTTCCCACCGAACGGACTAAAACTATTACATCCGCGTCTACTGACTGGATTACCTGGGACCACAGAAAGGATATCCACCCAGATAAAACAGCTTTGCTCGCGTGGTGCCAAGGATTTGAAACCAGACTAATCCCCTGTTTGATCAATGAGCCCCATGTTGGTGACTCTCCTCTTCCACACAGCTGTGGCCAGTCTCCGACCCGCTCTCTCTCTCTCTGTTTCCCTCCCTCTGTCCCCCGCTCAAAAACTGAAACAGCTTAGCAGGGGTTATTTAGAGGTTGTTAAAACATTATTTGAAGACATTCGCACTGCCTGAAGGTAAACCGGTTGAGGAGCCTACATGGACCTGAACATATGGGATCCACAGAACTGAGGGCAAACGTAGGGGTGGGGGGTTACCTTGATTTCCTTTTATTTCTGTGCGGAAGGCATTCGTGTTGGACTCGTTGCCGCAGCTGGACAACATTGCTGTGACAACACTGGACTGTCAGTGACAGAGACCACTAGTAGCCTCTGACGAGTTCATGAAGAATCTTTGAGTGGCTTTGGGGTCCTCGTGGCCTCATCTTCAGCCTTCGCAACAGACGTTTTGACTTTTATTCGTGGGCATGTCCGATGTAAATTCATGAGCACTTCTTTTCTTTGTGTGTAAGATAATTTGTGTATAAAAACATATATAAATACATCACATATAAGATAAGACAGATCCAAGAAGCTGAAAAATATATTGAAGACTCTATTAGGAGCTCGAGCCCCACAAAGGAATATTGATCAGCCACTGAATATACTTATCCAGAGGCTGTTGTTGTCCCAATACGGTGTGTATAGGACTGCTTTGCAGTATATGCTTGCTTTGGAAAAAAGCAGAGTCATAAAAATAAGTATTGGTCACTTTCGTCACTCAGCAGATGTCCTTGTCAGAAAAAGCTTGTAGTTTCTGTAAAGATGAGGAAAACACTGTATAGAACTGCCTCACGAAAGAAAGCAGCACTAACAACAAGCCCCGGGCTTCACACTCAGACACAGTAGGGACATAAAACAGCAGCAGAAAAAACTTGGAGCATAATCGGAAAGTTATTGTCTATTTCTGCTGTGGAAAGTGGTCATGGGCGACTGCTTGACTGTGTTTGTCGCGTTGGTCTCCCTCTCACGCGCCGGAGAGAGATGATGTATTTAAAACGACAGTGAGAAAGTATAGCCACTATTGAGAAACATACAATTATCCCCCAGTAGATATAAGTACATTACAGGACAGCCTTATGAGAAATAAAAATGGTTTTCTATACAGATATGCTGTCTCTCATTCCTTCAAATTGTAACTGGTATTTTGAAAAATACTCCTCTTATGACAATTTGATATGTTGTAATATGTGGGTGGAAGAA
This sequence comes from Ophiodon elongatus, assembly GCA_016806645.1. NCBI lineage: Eukaryota > Metazoa > Chordata > Actinopteri > Perciformes > Hexagrammidae > Ophiodon > Ophiodon elongatus. Next base: position 3,522,415 of record JACSYO010000324.1, on the reverse strand, counting down.
CTTGTCAGAGTTTCATTTATATGATATGTTAACACTGTGAACAGAGCCTTTGCTTGAGTAAACAAGCAATCAACAACAGCACAAGGCGAGTGTGAAAATGACTTACGGCTAGACACACATGCAGTAAGCACACAAACAAATCTGTGATGCTTCATTTATACAATTCCCTTTGTGGCACAGAGGATTTATCAGAACAGCACATTCAATTCATTCATGCAATTAGAATAAAGATTTCCAATATCGTGGCAGGCGAAATTCCAAATGATTTTCAATATCAGCCTCCTCTCTGGGCTGATATGAGATTCGTCTCCTCTCCCAGCGGACGCACTGGTGTACATTCATCATTTAGGAATTTGGCTACTTTCGTGGAGCCCGTCGCCTCGATGAGCAGTCACAGAAGGTATGAAAAAGACAGACACATCAATCTCCCGGCGGTCTTGCCAGAGTCGTGAAGGAATATGCAAAGGGAGAGGGAGCAATAGCGTGTTTTTTCCTCCTCAATGAGCCGTTCCCGTCTTTGTTTTCTCATATCTAATAGGATTCACTGTCCTGCAGTCTTATTGAGCTTGTGTGAAAGAAAATGAGTCAGGGAATGAGTTTGTGTGTGTGTGTGCGAAAGTGTCTCTGGGTGCTTTTCTTTTGCTGTAAATGAATGCATGCGAGTGGATGCGTATTTGTCAGTTTTACCATGCTTGTAAATGTATTTTTAGGGTACCCAGAGTCTGTGCGACAGGCGTCCCGCAACGGCATACTGTGAAGATTATCCTCAAATTCAGTGCCTGTGTAGAAAATCAAGGGATTTTTCCCTCCCTGCCTATGCAAGTTCTAAGTGGATTTTTGCTTAAAAGGTGCTTGGGGATCAGAAATGGAAGAGGTGCATTTCCTTATTCTCTTTTATGCACTTCTTAGCTCTATCCAGAAATGATGGAGTCGTGCTGTGGAGGGAGGTCCTGCTCCATTTTAGGCAGTGCAGAAAGGAGCACAGCGTGAATAAATAACAGGGACCAGGTCCTCCTCCCTCTCAGCGGTGCTGTGCAATCTCAAAAGAGAGACATCCATCAAGTCCTGCCGACCTCCCACCGAGACACAGAGACAGCCATGTCCGCATCACGCTGGACGGCTAATCAACGCCTGACAGCAAGGACAACCTTTTTCACACAGTCAAGACGTGTGCAGGAGATGTCAGGCTGTGTTGTTTTGAAAACTTGCATTAGTAACTTCCAAGGGTATCTCAAGTGAAACACAAACTTTTGCTCTACTCATAGACGTTCAAAGCCTGGTTACTTTTCGGAAGCTTTTAGTGAAAGCCTCCGCTGCTCTCCTTTTTGACATCACTTCCTCATCTTCAATCATTTTGAATCGCAAACTGTAATCTAAGGAAAGGGCACACTGCTTACCTGTGGGGGCTGTGCGGCGTATAATTATAGTCATTATGGGCATGAGTCACTGTGAATGTCGCCTTTACAATTGACATCCACAGGAGCTGGACAACTGAGAGCAACTCAAAATCTGGTATCAAAGACAGCTATGCGAATGCGGGCGAATGTGAATGCGGGCATCACTGCCAAAGGCCCATTTCCCATAAAAAAGTCAGAGTAGATTCTTGATTGATCGCTTTAATCATTGGATATAAGAAAAGGGAGAGTGACATGTCAATAAACACAGTTACAGCTAACAAACTAACAAGCAAGTGATAAAGATCAGCCTGCAGCTACACTTTCTCTTAAGTCTGTAACTAAGCAGCAAACAACACATGGTGAAACACACCAGTGCCCTGTTGCTATGCGTCAGTGTTTGCAACAAATGAACAGACACACTGATGATACACAATACATCACTGTTATAGTCCCAAGACTGTGCGCCATGACCGTCAACCACCAATACAGTCGTTAGCTTAAAATTACTTGGCAGTCTGTTTGTCAGCAGCTGCTATAATGACAATTTATTTCTCTGCTGCTTTACCGTTTTCCTCACCTCATCTCCCCTCACGGTTCTACACAAAGTGTAGCAACTAGGCCCCAACCAGCGACACCAATGTATTCATAGACCAGCCTCACTGGGAGATCTCAGACTTCACACTTTCCCCGTTAAACAGAGAGCCTTTTTCATCGCAGTGTTTCCACACAGCTGGATCGACATCGACACACAGGCTCTCAGTTGTTTGCCACTTGTGGCTGAATGACCGGAGAAAAAAAAAAAGGTATCAGGTAGAGAAAAGAGCAAATATTAAATTGCCATGAACCTGAGGGGAGTATACAGTATGTGTGTATATTTTTAGAAGTCACGTAGATTCAGTCTCTCCACCCTCCAACTATACCTACCACACATTACATAAATCTATAGAAACACGTGCTTTCAGTCATTTGTGTTCATGACCTTTATATGGTGGCACACAGGGGATGTAGAATGAGCAGTCTGCTGCTGTCAGAATGGGACCATCATACAACAGGATGAGGAGACACGGCACACCTTGCAGGCTTAAAAAGCACGTACATGAAATGTGAAAAACAAGAAGTGCATGTGTTTTTCCCACATATACTGACCCCAGTGCAATTTAATCCAATACAATACAAACACATTTGTGTCCCAGTATAGCATCGTATTACATCATAGTGTTTAATCATTGAGTATTTCTTATTCTGATCACTCCGTGTATATAGAGTATGTATATGTGTATATACTGTATATTCATCCGTTAGATAGTGTTCTTTCAAATTGTGTCTATAATATCATCTTGCTGCTTGAATCATTTAAATTTGGGTAAGAAACTGTTTTCTCCTATTAGTACTAGTACATTTGTTATGTGCACAGATCTGATAATAACCAGAAACAGATTGTACTGGCATCTTTTTTAGTGGAGGTCAGATGAAATTTCATGTTGTCTCTCCAAGTTTGTATGGAGAGTTCACAACAGCAGCCTGGCCTTCAGGCTGCCTGCCAGAGACAAAGACGGTTGCCGTCAGTCCATACCTGCCCACACACAGTATGATGCAGTGAACTTATCTAAAGTTCGGTCCATGGAAAGGAAAAGTTGAGCATTTGTCTTGCCTACACACTGACTGAAAAGTTTTGCCATGCCACTGGGTTCATGCATCTCTCTTTCACTCTCTGTCAGGCCTGAGTAACCTGTGTTTCCTAATCCATACACTTTATTCTGAAATGTGAGCAAATTTTTAACCAATAGTGCTTTTTGATAACACCCTCAAGTCACATCACAATCTTTTCATCATAACTGGTTTGTCACAGTATAGCGATAGTTCATATTTTATTTCATGCGACTCCCACACGATTGCCAGTTAAAGCAGTAACCTTCGGTCAAATGCTTTGCCAGAGTAGGACGTGATCAGTGTGGCATATGGATACGTCTACGTTATGCAAGCTTTGCAAAAATATAGCCTAACACATAGTCTACATTAGTTAGGCAGACAAACAACAAAACAAATGCCCCCAGAGACAGAGAGAGCTTGGTGTCAGCGCACCAGTAGAAAACAGCTTATTCACAAAATGCCCAAAAGCGCACTCACACACAATGAGCGTCTGGCGCACCACGATAAAGTAAAAGAGAGACAACTCTTGGTGTGAGCGCACCAGCAGAGAACAGCTTATTAACTCCCACAAAATGCACAGAAGCGCACCGATAACTGCATGCAACGAGCGTCTCGTGACGGCCCACCAGGATAAAGAAACACAGAGAGAGATCTTGGGGTCAGCGCACCAGTAGAGAACATCTTATTCACTGCTACAAAACGTGCAAAAGTGCACCGACAGACAGCAAGCGTCTGGCAACGGTGCACCGGGATAAACAGAAAAGGAAAATAAATATTGGTTTCAGCGCCTGATTGGCCTAATCAGACAATACACACAAAGTCAAAAAATGGGTTAAAAAAAAAGTTAATATTGAATTTATTAGGGCTGTACCGAATGTAATTTTTTACATTTGAAACTTCTATTGAGGTTTTTTGAATGAATATTCATTTTCGTATTGTATTATGTCAACACCCTAAACAATGGGATAAATATAATTTTGTGTTATTGTGGTTATATAAATGTCTACGGTTTTTAATCTCAGTGAAAATGTTGTTTTTGAAAGGCTAAATGCCAACAAATATTCACAACGAATATTTAGATTAAATAAAAACACGGGAATTGGAAATGATTACATCTATCTATCTATCTATCATTAGCATTTGCATTTTGTTTCGCTAACATTATAAAGCAATATCTCTGCTGAGACGTCCTACAATAATTTGAAGATAAAACCGTTAACGTTGGTAAAACATAACCCTTGTGAAGGTGTAAAAGAAACACAGGGAGCTGTGGTGTTGGTGAATGTAACTTCCTCTAGCTTAATTGCTGTCATAACAGTACAAATGTAAATCACTGAGGCAAACTGTAAAGCATAAGCACACAGTCAGTCTCAGACCATATCATTAAATCCGGAGTTATAATCATAGCCTTTAATAAATGGTTATAATTGTATTCTGGTCAGCGATAATAGTTTGGTTGTGTATCATCATGTACCTATCTTGAGTTGAGCTGAATGCAATTGCTGACAGAGCCGGTGGATCAGAGTTTGGGGACCATTAACAAGGAAAGCAATATTTAGGCAAAAACGCCAAAGTCAACATCAAGTATTTTTTTGTCAATTGTGAAATAACACAGATACAATGTTTTATAGTGGGACTTGCCAAGTCCGCCCCAATAACTTCAATAGAACTAGCAACAAAGTCTGGCCCTGATGCAAACTAGCATGCTGTCACGATAATGATTGTTTCTTTGGGCAGGGTGCAGTGTGGGAAATGCCCAAATCTACGTAAACGTTGGTCTTGCACTTCCTGTATTCAGGAACAGGATTTCAGGAGCAAGTGGTAAAGGAGCATACTATTCTATAGTTTTATTGAATTATGTGTAATCCTGAGACAAATTATGAAAGATGATAAAATGTAAGTTAAATAAGAAAATAAATAAAATCATAAAAATTGGAATTATGAATTTGAAGGAAATTATCAGAAAATACTACTCATCATGTAATCTCAATACTTCTTTTTAGATTTGTCGAGGAACTGCTTGCTCTGACCGCACATTAATTTGTCAGGACTCTTTGACGTACTTAAATAAGAAGGGGAATTTAAACTGTCATCTTTTTCACACATAAACCCCTGTTAAGATGAATGGCTGTGTTCATTCATCACCCGGCTCTGTCTCGTCTACCCTTAACCTCAGCAAATTGATTTGAAAATGAAATGAGGTGATACCACTTGAGAGGGTTCAGCTACATCAACATTGATCATTTATAATTTTGGACTGTGACCTACAGTACATTGTAGTGTTTACTGCCCTACCTGTGTGTTTTATTTGTATAAATGAATTACCACACTCATGCAAAAGAGTTAGAAACAACTCTCTGCAGAGTCTTTAGTCTGGATTAATGGTAAAGGTGATTGTCTAATGGTTGCCGGATGGAACCGCTTCACCCAATTCCACCCTCTGCCAATGAGCTGCTTAGTTCTCTTGTATGCAAATGAGAGGCACAAGGACAAGCAAGCATGTTTAGTGAAGGACACACTCTTTGGACCAGGAGGAGACAGAACTACCCTGGAGGGCCAAGCATGCCTCATTAAGATTCAACACTATCATTTCACTTCAGCAGGTGAAATCTGAGTGCCATGCATGCAGTCCATACAGTGCCAAGAACACAAGCAGGCGTTCCCTTGCATAAGCAATAGAGAGAATTGTGTGTGACCTGTAGTTCTTTTGCAATATAGTTGAGGCTATCAAACCAGGATTTAGTGTGAATTACCATAATGTCCTATCCTGGCCCTAACTGCATATAACTCACAGCAGCAAATCATTGTTTAGCAAATCACCATAACCCAGCAACAAGCATACAGACACACGAGCACGCAAAAGGGCAGAGCTCCTTTCTTTAAGTAGCCGGTATAGAAAACCTTGCTGCCAAAATGGAATGTTAACATGAGCATTGTGAAGAAATCAATTTAGATGTTATTCCCACGACAGTGTCTGGGTATGACCGTCCAGGGTATTTCTATTTTGTATTACCTTCCCCATCTTGTTTTTCCCCAAGCTATCATCCCAAATAGAATGGTGTCTGTGTCTCAAGGCGGTGGCCATTGATCCACATTGGAAGTGAGATACTACTGCCCGAGCCATCAGCACAATGCATTTTGTTCGTCGGGCCACATTGATGAGTGCAACCAGACAGCCGAACCATATAAAAAGGCCTGCTGGCTTTTTTTAAACCAGCTGCTGTGCATCACAATGCTGTCCTAAGGATTGCAAATACCCATGTCATTGCATTATATTGCAGCTCCTCCATACATAACATCTTCCTTCTTATTATATGTTGACACATATATGGCTTTAATTGGAATGGTAATAAGCCCTAGTAGTAGTAGTATTTGTAAGCATATGGATGCATAAGAATCAATGTGAAACACACAGAATGCTAAACAAAGAGGACCCTGTTCACTCTTTGTCCCTCATGGATCTATTAGGGAGAAATGGTTGACAGCCCTCTGGATAGATGCAGTCCAGTAAGACGTCTCGTCATTATCTCATAAAGTTTCATATTCGAAGTATACTTGTCACACTTTCACAGTCACAACTTATTACACTTGCCCACATGCAAGAGAATATCCAATGTCCCCTACAGTCTTTTACGTCAGATGTCAAGAACAACTTCTTCAAATATACTCTGCAAAGCGAACACGAGAGGTTGAAAATTAGCTGACATTGGCAACCAGGTGACTTATGAAGCATTTCAGTATTTGCACTTCTGTTGGCTGTCACAGTGTTAACTATCCTACCTTTCAACAAACTCCATAAAGGCACTGAAATATAACGCTGAGTTATCGTTAACACTGGTTCATCAAGAGGCAGTCAGCTTTCATTGTCTCCACTCATATTAAGCGATGCCTGCTTGACCAGTGTTGTGTTAAGCTTTGAAACTTCTGTGCCTAACGTACAGTGTGAAGTAAGAAATAAACTTTTGTTCGCAATTATTTCACTTAATGTATTTTACAGCCAATATCAATATTATATAGAATGCACCAAAGTAGGATGATGAAATAAGTAGAAGTAGAAGCGATTGCTCTTTGTGTTTAGTCTTGTGTTAAACATGATGCTCCAGGTGTTCAATTTATTTGTTTAGTCTCCAAAGCCTCACACATCCATGATGTACTGCTGAGTCAAAGACCCTTTTATACACTTCCAAAATTTGCCCTCATGGCCTTTGTTATTGTGACCCAGTGATGGCCACTGGGGTACACCTTTCAACTGACCACCTTTATCTTGAGCTGCTCCATCAAATGAACCCTGGCATGAAAGCTACCGATTGCCTATTAGACTGTGCATCATGGTAATACAAAATGCAGCAACAACTACACTTCACTGAAGCCGTCGAGCACATATAGCGGCAGTCCTCTGTGCTGAAGTAATTTCCAGTATAGCGAAGCTTTAATATGAAAGGTTCAGCTGGAGTGAAACTGTGATCTCCAGATACAGTGGGCTACGCTGCAGGACGGTACGGGGATGTCCCCTGCCACCGCTCTCATTTCATATAACACTGGCAGTGCATTTTCCTGAGCTGCTCAGAGCGAAAACTATTTAAACTCACTCCCCAAATGAACAACTTAGTAAATGAATGCCTGTACTGTGTCATCGATTAAACAGCACAGTCCTTCTCTTATGATTCATAGGCAGGGTGTGTGCACTCAGCCACATAATCTCTCTTTTTCATTTCAGCACCTCCAGAATTGCCTTCTAAACACAAATAATGGCAGTGGCAGCACAGCTCTGCGAGCCTATTCACGAGCTCATATGAAATGTGTTGATCATTTGGCTGATTCATAATTTTTCTCTGCCCGGAAGCACAGGTCCATGCTGCAGCAGTCAGATATTTGTTTTAACGCATGCTAAACAGCAACATAATGCTATTAGCCAGTGCACATGTGAGAGATAATGCAATTACATCCTTTAAGGATGCTGTGGTACTTTTAAGAGCATGATCATGCAGATCATCTTTGCCTTTTTTTTTTTTAGATCCAGCAAAGTAATCTATTGTTCAAATCTCAAAGACAGAACATTTCATTCACTTTTATATAGCAAATATCAAGATTACAATGATCAATTTCCAGCACTGACTCAAACATGCCCGTTTCAGCCATGGTGTGTAACATGGCGTGTCATTTCCGAGCCTATCCCGGACTTTCTGTTGCAAATGAAACAACTGAAAACCTTCCACCTGAACCGACCCCCTCTTTGTTGCATTAATCATACTCACCTATGAATGAAATCCATTTAAATACCCCTAGTTGCACAAATAATTTGTGTAGCCAGGTTGAAAGAGTTGGGAGTCAAAGGCGGCATAATTAGACGGGACGATTCTGAAACCTAATACAAGATGTAATTAAGGAAATTAATAAGGTGCCAGCCCTCTTTCACTGGGTGCTCCGCCTGATGATTAATCACAGCCTGGGCTAATTTGATTTGTGACAAGGAAAGGGATGACTTGGTGAGTCAGTTAGGAGAGCCCAGTTCGACAGCATATGACATTAATAAAACATGAATAGTGGGCGCTCAGAGAGGAACGAGAATCCACTCGCGATCCACATGAAGCGATCAGATTAAAGAGGACTTTGATTAGATAGCCTTGTGACAAAGTCTCTGACAGGAGATTGACTGGAAGTTAATCAATGTCTCTAATGTCACATTATTGTTATCACTGAGTAATTGGACTCAACACCTTCATAAATAAACAAGTGTTGACCAGAATATTCTCTTATTGAGGTGAAGACGGGGTAAAACAAGCGAGGGGATTAAGGTGTGTGAAGTTCTATTGCTGTGCTGTCGCTGTAATAGGACACAGTTCACCTCCTGCTCCCTCCAGGTGATGCTAAATGAAATCCTAAGCAGAGGCAAGGAAACAGTATATTCATTTCTCCGGTGAATTCAAATTAATTTAGCCTATATTTGGGCAGGTGTAAATATTGTTTGTTATTGTGTTTACCCCTCTAGAGGGTAGACATAATAACAGGAACACTTGTGCAATATGACGCAATCCTGATTCCTCGTATTAAATGCTGTCTTGAAGGAGCACATGATGTTTGATTTTTAAATTCAACCCCTCTGCCTTACAGACATTGAACCATTAATATTTCTCAATCCCAGGAATGACAAATAGAGGTGTTGAGCTATTAAACCCACTTCATGTGGTGGTGCTTCTGTGCAGATTTTTCTGTCATTGCATTGCCTGCATGTGCTCTAGGAAATGCATGCGGGAGCAGCTACATTCACATCCAATGCATTATTAAATGTATATATACACACATACATACTTATAAACCCCAAACACATGATTACACTCTCTCCCGGGAGCCAGAATATTCCCATTGTTGCCAAACCACCAATCCCCCTCCTGTTTAATCTCCCAGGTGTGCAGGCTTGACAGTGTCATGGCCTGACCAGCGAGTGTGCACGTGGGGAATCGACCCTCTGAGGACTGCAGTGAGAACAGCCGCAGAATGAGAAATAGTCAACAGCCATTAGAACCAAGTCCCTGTAGACTCTGGTGACTTGGGGAGTTTACACACTTACTGCAGTGATCGAAAGCAGATGCTGCTAATTAAGATGTCATAAGCAGAGAGCATTATGCACGGCAACGCCAGCTCCTTATCCATTTCATATGTGGGATGTCAAGTATGTGCTGAGACATGCCTACGGTGTGTTGTAATTGCATATTCATGGGTGTTTATAGAAATGACATGTATCAAGGTTGAATCAAAGCCTTCCCTGATCAAGAGAGGAAGTGTGACGATGAATTATAGAATTATAGAAATAGAGCTCTTTTTAAAAATGGATTTAAATGAAACTGAATTAAAAATGATGTACCTGGCCACTGCAAGAAAATGTTTACTCAAAAGTGCATAGATTCATGTAATAGCTGAAAAAGAAAACTACATATATTGTTTAAAGAGAAAAAACATATTCCTCCGTATTAAAAGTCTGGAATCTAAAATAGATTTGCTATAGTTAAACTTTATTAACCTTACCATAACCATTTTTTTTATTAAATCAATTAAATAAAGGTAGATTAACCTATTATTATTATTTGTTGTTTTTGTACCCTTAGTAATGAGACCTTTTTAGTCACAACACGTGCAACTTTGAGATGAATATCTAACTTTACATATTTTAACAGTTGAGCTGTAAAAAGGAAAATGTTACCCTAAGTATGAATTTTGCGGAGTCACATAAACAGACCATCTTATGAATTCAGTTTGCTCAATACGTACAAGACTTGAGTTTGGAAAACATCCACGAAATGGTTGATTTAGCCGAGTCAGATATCTTCTTGATCATTCTGCAAACTGGGAGTGTTTAGATAGTGACAAACCTCATTGCCTTTGAATCTCTAAAGCTTCAGTTACATTGAGTGAAATTGTACAATCAAACCTGATTCTGCAACTGCGCAGCCCGGTTCCTGTCTCAATGTATTCATAAACTGAGTCTGGTGGCCATGTTGTGATTTGACAGCGATGCTACAGCACCAAACCACGTATTTACAGTTTGAACAATGGATGCAAAGAGGAATGGTTCGTGCAGATGCGTGTGTGAAAGCAGAAAGTATCATTCACATGTTATACAACCCATTTCAAATTATATCTGTCTTGAGCTGATTTATCTCTGGCCTTAGCAGACCTCAGCGACAGAGGCAGAAGTGTGGGTTGGCTTTGACAAGGCTAGAAAGACTGCCAAGAAATGTGGAAAATACGGGTGACGTTCTGAGACAATGATGGACACAATTAAGTGTATAGACCAGGCATGATGATACATACTGTAAGTCTGTACACATATTTCCCCCAAGAAATGGATGAAGCCAGAGGTGGAACAGGTCTAGCTGTCAGAAAATACAGTATGTGGGATGTGAGTTGGTGTAGGTAGCAGTCAGGCTATCTGGCTGAGATGTGTCGTGCCCTGCCAGTTGTAATAGAGATGTGAATGTCCCACTGACGGTACCTGGACAGGGTTGCTCACGGGGGGAATATTTACTTTAGTTTTGAGGGAGATCTCCAGCATCAGTCAAGCATAGTCATTACTCTAACATTTATCCTGAGCAAATGGCGAGATATGTCCTACGAATGAAAGTCAATACACCCGTCTGATACACAGACGGAGTGGCTCACACTCAGCCGGATCTAGCCATGACTCAGGCCGCTGCCTCCAACAGCTTCCCGCAGTGATGCACAAGATGTGCTGTGAGAAACTAAAAGGTCAATGTAAGTAATGACTTCCACTCATTTCGGTGCAGTGAAGAGCACCGGTGCTTCAAATAAGGATGTAAGGAAGTGAAAATAAACTAATGTTTCGGCTACAGCTTCTTCCCCTCAGACTCCCTGGGCAGCAGAGGGGCCTCGTGATTACAGGCAGCCATAATTCAAAAAGACAGCACCAGTTTGAGCCCCTTTGACAGTAAGCGTCTTCCCCGCTGCTGTATTTCTACATCCACTGACTATCTGCAGTCTGTGAGTGTGTACAGGGCTGAATGCCTCTGCCTGTGCTGTCTATTTCCCCCTCCCTCTCCCAGATGTCGGACGCCAGGGCTGCCGCTTGGCACTGGATGCAGATGCTGCCTTTGACTCTTCGGTCACCGCCGCCAGCTGAAGCCCTTCACCAGCACAGTGCTCTTCCTAGCAGCGGTTGCAGGTGTTGCCCTTACTGACGCTTACAAATATTCTTTTTCCTGCCAGCCTTTGCATCATTACACTGGTGTTGTTGTTCAGGAGCATGTTGTGCCGTGACCTCGTCAGAGACTCTTACTTTTTATGTTTGTTCTTCTCCGTTACTGTTCATTTTGTGACCTTCTACGCTGTCATGTGGTATCTTTCTTTTGCTATTTTGTTATATTCTTCACTCTTTTCTTTAATGTAGAATGGTTTCCCTTATTTTGTTGTCAAGCCCGAGGGGTCTTTGGGTTATTTTGGATGTTTTTCTTGCCCTCGTGAAGAGGTTGTGATATTGTTTCCATGTTGAATGCCTGCCTGTAAAATCCTTTGAGACAGTTACTGTTATGGAAGCAAACTTGAAAACTGATTGAAACACTGAATCCAACAGTGTGCACAGCCAGGACCGAAGGAGAAAGATACACAGAAACTGTATATATCTTAAGAAATTATACGATGACCTGCATTCAGCTCAGTAAATCCATTTTCAATAAATTTACATAATTTGTATTTTTCTTCACACAACGTTGTTTTTGAGTGAAGCCTCTAAGTATCTTGAACTCTCTGGGGCATTTTGCGTAAAACTCATACACAGGAATGTTGCATTCTTCATTCCAATGTGTTGTAGCTACAGCTGTGGCAAAAATTGTTTGAAAATATGTGAACAGCAAAGTGTTTGGCATTTCTTTAAAGGAATGACTAGTAACATTAGTTTGACATTTGTGTCTAATAAAAAAGCGTTTTCAAAGATTAGTTATATGAACAGTCTTACATATAGTTCCTAAAGATGTAAATAACCAGTCAAGTCTATGCAACTAACGTCATCTCAAGCTGGGATGGAAATGGACTATTTCTGACATTTATACTGTCAAAATAAAAAATAAAAAATATTGTAGCACTTTTGTAGCACTTAAATGGCACTTACTTATAGCACTTGGTAGTTTGGCTTTCTGGAGAAAATTGTACTTTCTTGATTCTTGTTGTTCTGGGTTTGAACTCTCATGGTTGAATGCACTTATTGTAAGTCGCTTTGGATAAAAGCATCTGCCAAATGAAAATAATTTAATACCACATAATGCAGCCTAAATGTGCAAATACAAAATATAAAATTTAAATCTTTGGAATATAGTCCCTAAATGTCACACAATAATATTGACTTTCTTGTTATACGTTCTGGTTTGTTTTAGACATTGATGTGTTTGCCTCTTGAATGTTGAATAGTGAAACTACACCAACATTGGCGATCACAAGCAAACATGTCAAATTTTTCAAATAAAGCCTCAAACTCTCTCAAGGACTCTTCCTCTCCTACAGCTTACATCATACATTGCCACATATCTCCCAACCCGCTGGAGGTTTACTCAAGGACAATCGTTCACATGGTGACATCTGTCAAGACAGCCGAGAACAGGGCAGACAGTCGGATCTCGTGGGCTTTTTTGTGCATTTACGCTGCTGCCGACTACACCGTTTCACACAAGCAAAGGTGTGTTTAGTGGTAATGATGAGGAGATGGTTTATGGCTTTCCCTGTGGACATATTGCTATTACAATATCTAATGAGCAGTTATTGTTCCCTTGATCATGGCCCAGGGTATCTATGTGCATTACCTGCCAAGTATACAACAATCAATTAAAAAGGACCCTCCTCTCATGGGTTTAAATTACCAGCAAGATGGATATTGCAGAGTGGAATGGCAAAAATGGCAACAATAATTAGTGGTATCTGTCATACGATTTATTTTTGCCACTTCAAATAGAGACATCAAGAAGGATTCTGGTCATGCTGTTATGTTGGCTTTAAAATCTTCTCCGGGCTGGTTAAAGATTGCGATTCCTGAACGAATGCACATGGACTTGGCAGGAAATCCACTGATGAACCTTCATTAAAAAAAAGTTTTTGTTTTTTATATATGCTTTATACCTCTTACATGCAAACAATGAATACAAAAATGAACTGATGGGCCCATTCAGTCTGAAAAATAAGTTACATAATACCCTAGTACCAAGGTACAAACATTATTCTAAGTAATGAACTCAAGGCACAACCTGTGATCCAATGTAAACATAGTCTCATCAACCACCAATTAAAAATGAAGGAGTGCAGCCTACTCACTCCACACAAACTCAGACTAGAAAACACTGAAAACTAGGTTAGTGATGTTGTATTTGCCATCGGTTCCATCCTCTTTTGTTCTCCACAAGCTCTCTCTCTCTCTCTTCACTGTGCTGCAGTCCAATGAAATGTGCATGTACTAGTTTGGCCAATCAGGATAACCCCAGCACAGCCCCACCCAGTACCAGCTGTGTAAACATCTGTGCACCTACAAATGGGATCAACATCGTTTTCAGGTGAAAAAGCAACACAACGGCTGAGATGACTTACCTGCAGTGACATTGTCTCCTGCCCAAGTCTTGCATGACATCCACTTCGCCGGCATTGTGGCGCCTCCAGGGTGTTGAACTGATGAGCGCTTCCCTCGGTTCGGCTGGGACCTGCCTGACAAGGTTCTCTGATGGGTGTGTACGATCATTGATGCTCTCGTTACAGAATTTGCCAGCCCCACTGTCCCCATCATGTCCTTGTCTATAATCAGAGGACAGAATTGTGAAGGTAAAGAACTTTTTTAATGAATTTAAAAGTTTAATTTCATGGGAACATATCTTCTGCACCTATAACATTAACAGGGAAACATAATACCTATAAGAGCATTTTTTTTAATCCTTACATGATAATAAAAATGTATCCTTATGTCAGTCACTCACTATCAGTGTAAAAGCCTGGACAAGAAAAAAGACTAAAAGTCTTCTCACCTCAATGTCAAGTGTCTTACTCCTGAAATGACCCTGTCGGTGACCTCTGACCCCAATTCTGAAAATTTCAGGACCAACAACAGTGCCCTCTAGGAAGCGAGACTCTTAATTTTAGACATCTGTAACAATAGGCCCTATCCTTCCCCACACTTTGCTCACGTTTTCTAGCTCTGTCGTCTCTCATTACAAAATTGCTGATTGTATCAACTCAGTAATAAGCTATTAGCTGATGATTGTGTTCTCAACACTCCTTTTGTTACAATCAGTGTATTAATTATTGCAGATGTAATTATCAGCCCATTGTTCCTCTTTAATTAGGCTGTCACTAATGAATTTTAAGAACCTCGCCCCATCAAAAGCTAATTGATTCCTCCGACTCTCACTAACCTCTTTAACTGGAAACGAAAACGTTGCCACTGCTGTGGCCGTAAACAGTCTCCCCTCCCCATCTGTTCTGCTGCTCCACAGTGACAACAGCCTCCATTTTGCTATGAGCTCAGCTCTCACTTTCAGTGACCCAGAAATGTTTCCAGGCAGCTCAGCAGCCTGATAGGCAGCTTTGTTTAAGCTGGCCTTGCACCATCATCACCACAAAGGTTAATGAAGGATGTTAGTACTCGTTGGAGGCACACGTCAGAAGCAATGTCTGGATCATCGGCCCCTTTTTGTTACAAAGGGGTCCTTCAAGTTAATGTCATTGGTTGTCACCAATCTGCTGCCGCAGTGCATGTGACTTCTCTATGAGATTCCCATTCTGATTCTGTGACTCTACAAATGGAGGTGAGCTGTGATGGAGACTTTATAGTCTGCTATGTGCTTTACTTTATGGTCTGCTATGTGCTTTACTTTATGGTCTGCTATGTGCTTTACTTAACTGGCTGTGTGCATGTTTCTATGAGGACGATAGCTTCAATGGAGCCTCTCTGTATGAGCATAGTTCTTGTTAATGAGTCTGGCTATGGCCAGTTAGGGAAATGAAGCAGATGCTTAATTTTCTCTTTCTCCTCTCTTCGGTGGATTGGCTGACTTTGGGATATTACACCCAAATTAGCACTGTGAAGTGACAGTTTTTTTTCTCTCATTAGCAGTGTCAAGTGTGAATCAAAGCCTCGACAAAATCCCCTCTCAGTTTTACTCACATACACCCATCCATACACATGGTCTCCTGAATCATTTGACCTTTGGCAGGAGGTGTGATTTATTCTGGAGCTACTTAATGCACATTCCTACAACTAAGCTAACCTCTGTGTGTACTGAGCCAGCAGCACTAGCAGCCCTAAAGGGCCGTGGCTCAGATATCCTTGTCATGTAACACCTAAAGACAGTCAAAGGTCAGGTACTGAAGGAACAGAAGGGCCACAGATGGAGCTGCACCAACTGGCCCTGCTCTGCCTCAGCGCTGTCACATCACCGCACACCTAGCCCTGACCACCCCACCATCTCACCCCCTGGGGGGCCAGACCAGCTTCTTCACACACACACACACACACAAGGACAAACAGGACCATACATGCACTACTGGCTACACAGTGGCACACATTGCCACACACACACATACTGAGAGGATTAATGAGGGGGAACATGCATTTCAGTCAGATTCTGAGGAGTTTAAGTAGAGGTCTGCTGAGGGTGTCCACGATGACCCCCAGACAGGATGGCGAGCAAGGAGGGAGAGCAGGTGGTCAGAGGTCTGGTTAGCATGATAGCATGGCATCTCTCTCTCTCTCTCGCTCTCTCTCTCTCGCTCTCTCTCTCTCTCTCTCTCTCTCTCTCTCTGTCTACTCTCTCTACACATAGGAATATATATTTCACTCTTTCCTAATGTCAAGCCCATGGCTTTCTGCCAATGTGAAATGCAGTCAATTAGTATGCTTGTCTCCAGGACGTTTATGTGTGACCAAGGGAAAATTTTTATTTATTACAATTTAAACCAACAAGCATTTGCTTCCACACCGGACAAGTACGATCCACAGTAAAAGTCAAAACATTTTATCTGGAACAAACATAACAAAAAAAGGAACAGCTGTGAAACAGTCATTATAACTGGATCATTTAGAACAGATTCCTCACTAAGTTTTAGGTTTTCTGCAGTTTGCATAATTCGATAGTGATTAGTCAGCTGTCCAAACTATAGTCAGTCCAAAACATCTCTGAGGACACGGGTCTTTGTGCACGAGGTCCCGGATGTAAATCAATGATAGATTACCGCTGGCTGACTAACTGACATGGAGCTTGTCCCACACTCTCTTTTTGAAGTGTGGTCTGGACTACATGTGTCAAGTGCATTTATCATTAGCAGAGGGCTCAAGCTGTAAACAGTCCACATCATTACCAAGTCTAATTACATTTGGGTTCAAGGTCTCACTGCAGACAGACACAGGCACTCACACAAGGGCACCCTGACAAATACATACGCACAGTTGTCCAGTGAAAGAAACCTCGACTACACTAAAACAATGGACAAAAGGGTACACTTTTAAACTGGCTGTTGGAGAATTGCAAGCTGCAGAGTGAAGCTACAAATATTAACCTTTCTTCCCCTAAGAGTGCTGATCATAACCGTATAGTGAGCAAGTAGAAATATAATTTTCTGACATCATTTGAAGTCAACTGTTGTGGATGGGAGTCAACATGTGTATCAAGCTGATTGGAGTAAATTGGAAGGTAGTATGAAGTCAGTCAGTGTAACTGCGGAGCACCTCCGTATGATGCTCTCAGCAGCACTGACTGACCCCGTTGGCAGGAACTACGATCTACAGCTATAGCAGGTGACACCGACAGAACCGGTGGCATAGTTTGACAGGAGCACGCTGTATTACACCTCGGACTTCATCAGAGCGGAAGGTCTGGATAATGATCTGATGCACACCGATCAGGATCAGCAGCCCTGTGATTAGCACTGACAGCCTGATGACAAGAGTGCTGTGAAGGCAAAAGCTGTGGTGAGAGACTGGGGGTGAGTTAGGTAGACACACAGAGAGAGAGAGAGTGTGAAGAGAAAGGAGAGGATAAAGTTTGGAACAAGAATAGGTCCCATAACAAAGTCTTACATGGAAACATCTTAATCAATGAGAAAAAGTGAGACAACGGGTGATTGGGAGAGATGTAACGTGGCAAACACAAATGTCCATTACAGCAGAACACATAATCAATATGCCCTTTATAGAGCCAGCTTGCAAACAGTGAGACATTCCCTGGTGCTTGATAATGCCACCAAAATTATTTTCCCCCTCCATCTCCTTTGTTTTTTTTTTTATCTCCAGTCCCTCTCTTGCTTTTCCCGTCTCATACACCCTTGCCACGACAATATGTCATGCAATGGATATAATTGCAATAATGCAATTTGGTTCGGAGGCGGATTGAGAGAATAATTGGACTCAACCCCAACGAAGTGACAGGCTAATGATTTAGCATGGCCACTGGCTATTGTGAGAAGCGAGCGCTTTCAACGGCGCTGAGCTAATTTCCTCTGATGATGGTCTTAGCGCGTTGTCTCTGTGTCGGCACAGAGGAGCGTATGGCCATGAGGCGGACAGCTAGATGATGTAACCCACCCACCCAATGCCAAACAAACACATGTCTCTTGTCTGGGACAAGCCACCCACTGTGCTCAGTTACTTCATGCAAAAATAGGGCCTCATTTGAACTAAAGATAAAGCAAATCCCGGAGCAAGACAAAGTCCAGAAAAAGGGCCTCATCTCCATTCATTTTCCCCAGACACATGAGCTCTGTAGCAAACCAAAGAGAGTTGCCAAGAGGAGGGAAAGCATTAGCATAACCATCATAGATAATTGCAAAGTCTCACGGTAAGGCAAAACTAGGACTTCAAATCACTGCAGTAACAGCACACACTTGGGTATGAAGAAATATGTGAATGTGTATGACTTTGAAGTAGAAATTATTCTGATGTCGTACTGTACAATATGCAACTGCAATGTTTGTGATGTATTCTGATAAAAAAAAAACAGGCAATATACAGTGAAAGCACCTCACGGTGTAGCTGTACGACTTTGTTCAAAGAGAAATTTGCATTTGAATGGAGCGAGCGCCCATCACTGAGACAACACTAACAAGAAAGCAGCGTTTGCAATGACCAGTGTCGAGAAGTGTCACATCTTGATTCCTCTTCTGTTTGATGAAACTAGAATAAGAGTTCAAGACATTTTCTCCTGCTTCTGCAAACTACAACTCAATTGAAACCACCACTAGATAATCTTGTTTCTCAGTCTGCGGACATGACGCGAATGCGAAGTGAGCAAAGTCAAAAGAGGCTGTTAAACAGTGCGTGCTTGTGTGCATGTGTGCATGTGTGTATGTGTGTATCTGCGCATGCGTGTTTGTTGGCAGACTAAGGCTTGAAACCAGGCTGGTGAATTTATTTATATCAACTCGTTTTATGAGCCCTGCAGCTGGCGAGATGAAAGGGTTACCACAGCATAGGCAACGTGTGTGTGTTCATGGTATGTTGCGGTGTGTGTGTGTGTGTGTGTGTGTGTGTGAGGGTGGATTATTAATGACTTTCATCCAGGTAAATTGGTTGAAATTTCACACACTTAAATGAGTTGTTTTCTGACATTCTGTGCCAGGGGCAGACAGAGTGAAATGTTTTGCTGTGACAGTGTTCCTCTCTCTACCCGGCACACTATCTCTCGCTATCCTCCTCCCTGTTTGTCTACTTTGTTTCCCCTCTTCTTTTTCTTGCGTATAGTTTCTCCTTCATCTCTCCCATTCTATCATTTTTGTCACTTTTATTTCTCTCCCTTGCTCTTTGCAGCCATCTGCTCTTTTGTTCCTCTCTGGCTATGTTGTTGTCATGCTGGCATGATGGCTTACCCACCATTTCACACAGAAAAACATTACAAAGCGAGAGCATAGAGAGAGGCTGATAAGGAACGGGGGCAGATAGGAAAAACTATACCAGGCATGCATAGAATCACCACGGCTGGGCGAGGTGAAGGCTTGAGAAAAAGAGAGAAGCATTTATAAAGGTTAGCACCAGGAAAGCCTTCCTCTCTCCCCTCCGCTCACTCCGTCTCAGCCAGAATCAATGCTCCAAAATCCCCCAAAGCCAGATCCTCTTACATCCCATCAATTATTCAACCTGCCTCTTTTGTACAACCACTCCTGTTTACAAGGACTGCCTGGCCAATTGTAAATGTTTGCGTGCCCACTGAGCCCCCATCACCTCCCAACCACACACGTTGATTACACAGTGATTTAGCTCTATTCTGCCACCCCCCCCTCCCCCACCACCACCACCACCTCTCACATCTGCGCTGAGGGGGCATCTGTCAGGCTGGCACAGAGGCAGCCGTAGAGGCGGATAGCCCTGAGCTCTGAGGGCTAACAGGGTAGAGCGGGATGCGAGACACCAGTCATCGCCTGCGTAGCTTGTCGTCAGGGTCGAGGTCCGTCTGAGGGCACGGCATCTGGCTCCTAGTCCTGACAGATGTGCAGCCACGCTCTGAAAATGTGTGTCTGAATATTATGCCTGCCTCGATAGCACCAGCAGGGTAGTTGGCGGACAGAAACTACAAGTGCAATTTCTCAATGCATGCCTTCAATATATGAAGAGACAAGGTTCCGACCCCTTGGAATTTTTCTCATCGGTCTTTCTGAAAAGCTTAAGCATTTTCCTCAGGTTTTCTAAATGCGTATCTACTGGATAGTTAACTTCGAGCAGCCCTTCATTTCCAAAGCTTGCCTATTCTTTTGTTTGCAACATATTCCTAAACTGGTGGCACACTGCAGAAACCTCAAAGAGGGCTTAAGTCTTGCTGGCATATCCAGGCTAGCTGTTGTTTCACTAGCCTCTGTCATGGCTGTTTAATATAATATTTTATTGGGGGTTTCTTTCATCTTTTTTTCCAAGTGAGTCATTTTTTAACAAAAACAACAATTCATTTGTCAGCATATAAAAAGCTATAGTTCCCTTGAACATGTTCTATTATATCTACACACACCCTCATGTCATTTATAGCTTTATCACTGGGATTTATGCTCTCTAAAAGAGCGGCCCTGTCTGTCGCCCATTTAAACTATAGAATGTCAAACCAATCAGTTCTCCTGTACTGAATACTACTTACCCAACTTAATTTAGGAAAATGCACCACACCATGTGAAACACGTAAGCAGGATTTTGACACAGGGCCGCTCTACAAGACCGGGCCACAACATCAGCCAATAATACAGGACGTCGTTAGTTTTATCAAGTAAATTCTAAATCAAATTTGCAGTTAATGAAATTACTAGAAACCAACGGACACACAGTGAACCTGGGGCCTTTGGGGCATGTTTTTTATTTTTACCACCAGACAAATGTGTGAAACACATTATGTAGTGTTGAGTACGTTATGTAAAGTCTTTCTTCTGGATTACAACCCAGAAGTTCCTGTCTCGAAATATGTTTTCCCCTTGAATAATGTTTGCCTCCCGTTAGAATTATGTTTCCCACAGCTTGGGCTTGGGATGGTTATGATCAGGAAAAGCAGAGATAAGCAATTGGGGTTAGGGATAATGTGTATATTAAGTGCGACAGGAAATCAGACTTTGACACAAACACAGGTTTGACTTTGGCTCTCTGTTGGAGCTGTAGTTGTTGAAAGCTAACTACAAGAAGAGGAAAAACATGAACATAACCACAACATGTTTCTGATTTAAAAATGACAAAGCACTCAAGTTTCACTACAGCAGCAGATGCCCATTGAGCTGAGAATGTGGACGGAGAACCACAGGAACATTTTTTCAGCTTTGCAGAAACATGAATGAAAGAAAATAAATGCTGGTGGGAACAGAAGCTATCTTGTTGGGGGGTGGGGGGAAGAGTTTGGCTCTCTATACTACAACTATATTTTTAAACTTGTGAGGTCTCTGCTTTGTAATGATTTTGAATCTGAAGCAGCCGGCCACAGAGACAGTAGAACTAATGGCTTCTGTGTTTTTGATCCTCCCTTGTTCTGTCTCATCACTCTCTCCATACCTCACCTAACAGGGAAATGTATGAGGGTGTTGTGTCTTCACCCAACGCACCAGACAGGAGACATCTTTCAGGAAAACCAACCATTAATTTGGTAAATAAGGAAGGAGTAGCACATTTGGATAATTCATTATGAATAATGCATGTATACTGAGCTGTTGATGTCATTGGTGCAAACCCTGAAACACTAGTTGGCTATTTATCTACTTGTTTGTCTGAAAAGATGAATTCATATTATGTATCATCTTCCTGTGAATTCTCCCTGTTGTGTGTGTTCTCACATGTCTGGGAGCTCGCTCCATGTTTGACAGTAATAAAGTGTGACAATAAAGTAAATACAATTTCTTCAAATTAGAAACAGGCTTTAAATAGCACTGTTATCATACCATATTTGCCAGCTGAGTACCACAGGCCAAGCACCACACTCTGGTGTCTATAGTCATAGGCTTAGCAGTGCCAGCAAGCACTGCTTTTCTCCTGCAAGCACTGTCTAAAACTCATCATATTGTCACGTGTATATGTGTGTAATCTTATCGCTTCAGTAGGCAAAATTACATCTGTCACTTCTGTCCATGTGTGCAGCACATACCTTATAATACAATGGAGGTATTGTGTTTTGAAATGTATGTTGCTGGTGTCTGATAGCTGCCGTCTACATTATCAGTGTTACTGGCCATTCAGTTCTTGATTGATTAATTTTTGCAGGTTGTAGCATAAAGGTAGACAAAATAAAACTTTCACAGATATATGAATTGCTGACATCGAGCATTTAGTTTTTCAAACCCTCTTGTGCGGACAGTACTACAGCAAGCACACACACACACACACACACACACACACACACACACACACATTGTATCATACACAAATACGAAGAGTATATATACTGCAAGGGCTCAATACAAACGGTGCAATGGTCGCTGACAGTTAATATGCATGTATGTAGCTCCTGCACTGTTCCAAACACACATGCACGTGCACACCGCGGGGCTCCTCTGTTATCAGGGCTGCTCACATTGACACAGACACATGCATTGCCAAGACAGCCAGGCTACAGCCATGGTAATGCAGCCCGTTAGTCTAACAAAGGCTCAGGTCAATGGAGCCTCCAGTGGCTAATTGCTTCAGAGAGATAAGTGAGTTTGACGACGCAGCAAGGAACGGCTCAGCGAGAGGAAGCAGTGAGGGAGGAGGAGATGTTAATAAATCCCCCGTTCACTCCACCGTCAATATCGGCCCGTCGCAGGCCTGCCGCAAAATGAATATTAAACACAGTTTTGATTGTTTGCTGTTTTTTTTTTGTTTGTTTGCATGGTTTTTTATTAAATTTAAATGGGCTGTGTTGTGGTGTTTTTGTCACATATGCTATGCTGGGTAAGAGAGTGGAGCTAATGCAATTAATCCCCACACCATCACCTGACGGCTAACCAGCTGTGGTAGCCAGTAAATTCACGCGGCCCTGTTGCACTAATCTAACGCGCCACACCAGAATCCTGAGTGAAGGGGACTGACTGCATGATAACAGCCCTTAATGCAATTAGATGGAGGTTTAATAATGCTCTTTATTTGAGAGCTTTTGTGCACACATTTGAGTAATTACTTGTCACGGCTACTAAAAAGATTTGATCTATTGAAGGAAACATTTTTGGCTTGAGTTGATTTGTTCCCTCTAAAGTGACAGTGACAAGACCAGTGACTTCCATCCGGCACTGATGACACTGATCTTCCTCATCAGCTAATCTGCCTCTGACTTATATTAAATCAATGTCAGTTTCAGGCAGCAGGAGGTGGTGCCCGTTTCCCCGACAATGGCAAAAAGCTCTCTTTTCCGAGAGCTGACTCAAGTTGTCCCACATCTTTCTACCTCTGACTGACTCACTTCATCTGAAGATTACCATTCTCACTGAACATGAATCCTGAACCCATATTTCCTGGATATGGCTGGAGGCTAATACAAATTGGACTCGACAAAAGATGATGCATAAGCCAAGACAACAGTGTTTCATCCCTTTATTTCTTCCTCTCTAGGTACCGATTGTGTGAATTGCCGACGAGTGTGATGATGGACTATTGGAGGCGTTTGGTTTGACGATGCAAGTGGCCTCTCGGGAGCCACCCAGGCTTACCGCATAAACAAAGACGTACATAAAATACTCTTCACTCGCACCCCGTCTCTCAAACACCACAGCTATACCTCTCTATCTGTGTTTTTTTCTTTAAGGCAGCTCATCATTCTTCTGTTTTCCATTCTCTCTCAAACTGCCTATCATCTCTCATTAGCATTTTCTTCTCCATGCTGTTTGTTTGTCTCTGTAGGTCTTGCCCACTGGGTCCCACCAGTTGCTAACCCGTGGAGATGAATGCAACCAGTCTCCATGGGACGTTTGGGAGGTTATACTCCCACTGACACATTACAGACACATCCCCTTTCAGTTAGAAACAAAGATTATTTTTTTAACACCGGAGAATGTGTCTCAAAGCACAAGTCATACAGTGAATAGACGTATTCTATTATATTTGAAGCCAGCTAGTAACAAGGATGTTAGAAGTGTTTTGGTTTGTTTTTACACAAAGAACAGACAATGTATAGACCTGTTGATATGCACTGATGCTTGCTAAATTTGCATGCTATGTATCATCTCATTAAAGGTGAATATGGTAATACGAAATCCCTCCAAGATACCTTGAGGCCCTTCAGCAAGTTCAGTCGTCTTCCTTCTTATAAATTGGCAAAGGCTGAGGAGTGTGTGTCTGCTGTGCTGCAGGGCTGGCCAGCCTGCACAGCACTCGTAAATAAACGTACGAAGGTGCACTTTGCAGATGTTCTTGTTAAATAGCGATGACCTGAGACGAGCTGTGAATCTGTCCCTGGCAGGTCTTCTCTCTCGGTATAAGCCTTGTTGGAACTGTGGGTGGAGCTGCAGCGTCAAACCCTAGCCACCAGGGAGCATCGCAGCGCAAATTGTCCTCAAATATTGATTCGGCTGCAGAGAGCAATGTAGGACGGAGGGAGCAAGGCGCCAGGCTCATCTACAGAACACCAATCCGCCAGGGGAGAGACAGAGAAGGATGGAAAGAGAGGGAAGAATGGGGGAGGAGAGAGGGGCACGAAAGCAAACAAAGCCCTCATAATCACATTCTCTGCTGATTCCTGTTGTCCCACATTAGTATGTTTGTGGGTGGGAGTGGTTGGGTGGGAGGCTTGCAAAGTTTTTGTGCGAATGTAGGTGTATTTGCTGGTGCGCAAATGCGGCTGCAGAATGTCATCGAATCCCCACTCTAAATGGACCATTGTTGCTGAGACGCTGCTGAAGGAAAGAGGGCATTGTGGTGTGACTGGCCTAACTGCAGTGCTGCACCGTAGGCCTAAAAATATTCCATGTCAGTGGTCCCGAGAGAAGCCCAGCGCTATCCAGGCCTCTCAGTAATGAGAGAGTGGAGCTGCCTGCCACTGGTAGCCCTGCTGTCCCCCAGCTCCCTCTGGCTCAGAGCTCAGCACTGGAGCTGGAGAGGCAGCAGCTCAGCTCCCACAGATTTATCATAGCTCACAAAGCAGCATGTCTGAAAGCAGAGGCTCTCATTCGCAGAGGAGCAGCCCCCGGCGGGCTAACCCCTGGGCACACTGACCCAACACATTCACATATCAGAGAGGCAGACAGACGCAGTTTTAAGAAAGACTTGCACTTGGATGTGTGTCTACAAGAGGAAAAAATGGATTTGGAAAGTATGAGAGCAAAAAGCAGCACACTGGTGCAAACGGTTGAGAAATAAAGATAATATGGCGTGTGAAAACTACATCAACTGTGCCATCTATTGCATTATCTGCAATGTGGCAGAAAAGAGAGAGATGGGCACAAGAGAGGGACAGACAGGTTCAAAGAAGAGGCGAGTGTTCGAGGGAGAGCGGATGGAAATAATTGAGAGATTTATGGTGGTTGTTTGGTGCGCTATACGCTATTGTACTCAGCGCAGTAATGATCGAACCCTCTGGGAATAAAAAAAACATGTTTACAAAGGGAAGGTTGAACTGCCATTATCGATGGCAATTATTTCAGTATATCTCACTGAAGCATTGATGTGGGGGGAGGGGTTCTGGAGGCAATCAATACGCAATGTGCGCACAAAAACACACTGCATCTCCTAAAAAGAGGCCTATTCATAGAATTGTTTTATGTTTACGGTGCCTTTTGAAAATTGCAAACCTGAACACTAAGAGAGTGAAAGCAGAGAGCATTCCCAATAAAGTGAAATAACAACATAAAGACAACTAGTCCTTCTTGTTTGAACATTTTATGGGCCTCCTTTTAACAGTTAACATAAGAGATGTCACAGATTGAATATAATAGATCAAAGATATAGAACTTTGAAGGCTGAGCTTGGAAATGTTTCTGGGCAAAAATGAGACGAATGAATCACACTTTGCTAGTTCATATTGTGCCAAGCTGTACGTAAGTGAGGCTCAATAGTCAGAGCCATTTTTAACCAATTACTACTCAGGAATAATGGGGCGTGATATATATTTATATATATTTATCTACTTCAAGTGTCAGACATTTTACAAAATGCTCACCTCCAATTTCATGTGACATCCACAGCAAAAGATGGGAGATATCTAGAAAAACAAAAACATTCCCAAACGGTTTCAACTAGTGCAAATATCTTACATGAATTTTTAATATGTTGTTATGATCCTACACTGCAATTCCTAATTAGAACTGCAAAATGACTCCCGCAGAACAGTCTTCATGGTAGTGACTTGACCCACAAGAGCAATTTGATGCTAATTTGCTATTTGCTAGTTATGAGCTGCTATCGCTTTCATTTCTCCCAAATCATCTCCAGTGTCTCTAGTACAAGCTCTACATGTTGACGACCGGTCTGGACTGTGTCCAGCAGCACCCAAAGCACAGCTTTTAGTTCACAGCTCACACTCATCCACAAATGCTTTGTTGAAATATATACTTTGAAATGCATAATAACTCTTTGAAATCAACCATTTCTTTTCATCAGTCCACATTTTGTCCATTATTGGAAAATAAGAGTCCATTTGTGTCCAGATTTACCCTGGGTTTCCATGATTGTAGTCCATTGGTCTCAACAACCAGCATACCGTGTACGCTGTTTGTGTGGCTCCGTGTAGCCAAGTGTACGTAGTTTGTGATGAGTACATTTTATCCCATTGTTTTGTGATGGATGGCCTGACAGTGGTCCTTTCCTTGATAATTCCCCCCATCGTACAGTAAATATGTGTGAGTCATCCATCCTTTCCACATGGAGAGTTTCAGGTTTCCTCTTGGCTCAGCGGCTCTCTTGCTATCGTGTGACCTAAAAAAGAAACAATATCATAGATAAGACAAGAGGATCAGTGTCACAGAGACATGTAATTACCTAGACTGTCCCGCTTCAATGTCGCTGAATGAATGGTCCCATTTGAAAGAGTCAATCAGAGGTCAGGGGAGAATATTCCAAATCAAACCCTTTCTTCTCTATTTCAGACTCTGTGTTTTTTTTGTTGGATGGAAAATGTTTGTTTGTGCAGTCTGGCCGGCTGACTGTTTGCAGGGACCAACAGTGTCTCATCTGCTAAAGCTGGATTTCACATGTCTCAGAGCTGTAATTGTTTGTTTACACTTAGTGTGGAAAGCATATAATTGGAGATGTACAGAGGTTGTTTTCCATCAAAAAAAACCTGTCCAATGCGCTTATATATTTTGAAAAATCTTGTTTCAGTCCTGAGAATGCAGTAAATGTTTTATCATAAAGCCCACAGATATGAAATGAGAGGAAATGTGTCTGAGGGTGCGATATCTTTGCTGTTCCTTGTTCAACAGTGTTCTGGTTCCTCGGTCAGGCATCTTTCTACAGCACACCTACGCTGTGTGGGTGTTAAAGAGATGGACAGATACAGATCATCATGAATGGGATGCTGACATGGTGAAAGGAGGTCATGGGTAGAAAGAGAGATGCAGGAAAAGAAGAGGAGCAGGAGAGCAGGGCCGTGCATGCAGTTGCCAGGGAATTGTTGTCTCCTTGCAACCATCTTCAGTGACATCTGCCACCAAGTCTCCAAGTAACTGCTCCCCGGTCCCAAAGCACCTTGCGAATGCACAATTAATGTCCACTGATGCAGTCAGCCATTGGCTCCTCATTCCTCTCTCAGCTGAGCGGCTAGTCAGAAAGGGTGGGACACAAAACAAGGGAGAGAAGAAGAAGAAGATAGAGAGATGGCACCGTGCAACAGAATGAGGATAATTGCACCTACCAGTCCCAGAGTTGGTGTTAGGCCCAGGGTCATTAATTCCACTGCCTGTGAGTGAGCCCAGCAGTGCCTCTGTTCCTCAGTCTATCCCACTCACCAATTTAATTATGACTCTTAATTGTAAAGCCTCTGTGGAAGGCCCCAGCCATAATGCATTCTAATGAATGCGACAGATGTTGTGCTGTTATACCATCTCCCGAGCAATTACTCTTATGGCGCCTGCGCCGCTTCCCTCACAAATGTTTCTTTTTTTTATTTATTTCACCTGTAAATAAACTGCACCTGCTCCATCCCACAGCAAGCACGTCCACGCACACACCCCAGCAGTCAGTCCCGCAAATTAACTTTCACACTTCAACGGCTTACAAAGGGCCATGAAGGACTCCCATTTGAATCAATTTATCTGATCTGAATAGTGTCAGTTTACACGGCATCACACAGTGGTTGTCTGGGGTACAGAGTGTACACAGGTCCTGTGTTTCCTCCATCAGTTTCTTGTCACCCTCGCCTGAGGAGATACAGTTACAGCAGATTAACAAATAAGGCTCACTGGGAGGCTTGCTTGTTGATTAGCTCTGTATCTGTTTCTTCGTAATTTCTTATTGATGTGTGAAATTAGTGCTTAAATTGGATTACACTCATTTGTGGGCATCTTGAAGATCAAAACAACCTTTGTTTATACGATTATCTTTAATTTGCTTGGTAAGCACTTCTGAGTTCTTTCTTTTCGTATACAGTTAGATACAAATGAAAAACACCAATAAGAGTCATCTAGTTGAAAGTTTGTTTACCAGACACTAATTGATGCGAGATGTTTCACAGGTAAAGAAAATCAAAAAATCAATTTGATTGCAGATCAAGGTCAATTGTAGCTACATCAAATAGTAGTCGAGCTGGAAGATGCTCAGTCATATATTTATGTATTCTTTCTGGACATCATATGTTTCTTGAGAGGCTTTTTGATTTGAACACTTGATGTGAATACAGGTTGTATGCTTTATTGTTGCTTACAAATTAGAAGTTATCAAAGACTCTGCAGTAATTAGAGTTGGCTTGATAAACATGTGAAACTGCAAGCACATGAAGCAGAATAGGAAAAAATGAAAGAAAAAGAGCAGCGTGTGTGAGATGACATGTGCATCAAATGTACATACGATGGATCAGCGTCAGCAATTAAACTTATAGACAGACGTAGGGAGAAAGAGAGACAGGCATGCAACTACACAAACCCAGACAGTCATTCTTCTCACCTTGGTGGTTTTGACTTTGTTGCCAGTGCTGCAGGACCAGCCAGTCAGGTCAGGCAGGACCTTACACTCCTCTCCGTCCATACACGGATGCATCTGGCACCACCACTTCTGGGCTACGATGGAGGCTGGAGCAGTAAATGGAGGTACAGAGGCAAAGAAAGAGAGCAGGTTACTGAATGGATCCTATGATATGATGAAGAGCACTGCATTAATGGCAAACAAAAACAAGAGTAAGGTGCTATTTACAACACAAACACAACCGCCATTGCCTACACAATAACTCAGTAATACCGTACAGAGATGATTTACTTTATATCCATAGCCAACATGTACTATTATTGTCCATAATAAGGGTAGCGCATATAGCATATTTT
Source organism: Ophiodon elongatus (assembly GCA_016806645.1). Taxonomy (NCBI): domain Eukaryota; kingdom Metazoa; phylum Chordata; class Actinopteri; order Perciformes; family Hexagrammidae; genus Ophiodon; species Ophiodon elongatus. The sequence continues at coordinate 3,493,001 of JACSYO010000324.1, read as the reverse complement.
TACAATGCAAATGCCACGCACGCTGTCCATGGTGCTGATCCTACAGCTGGGACTGCAGTAGGATCAGCACCATGGTCAGCACTTGTGACAAACACCGTGTTGTGTTCACACCACCAGTATCTCTTGTCGTGTGCTTTATCATCTGTAATATGATTAGTGTGAGGAGCTAAACTGTATAGCAGTTACCTTTTTTTTTTCATTTTAATCAGATTATTGTAATCCCTCAACATGGGATTTTAAAGCCTGTGCGGAGTGGGGGAGTCTGGCACCCGCAGGAGACAAAAATGAAAGAAGGTAGAACAGGGGAAATAAGACACATATGTCATACCTAGGCAGCAATGACTAATACAAGTCCTTAAACTCTCCTGGAGGAATCCAATCATGTGTGGCTAGTCTGTTAGGCTGCTGATGTTTTAACGGAGCAATCAGAATAAGTCTTTGAATAAGAGTCAGAGTTGAATTTTGGCGTATTTTGTTATTTGTGCAGATGTGTGAGTCACCTCCTATAATTTAAATGAAATGACTGCTTATTGCCGAACTTCCCTTTTGTTTCTAGTATAATCAACAAAACACAAGGCACATTTAGACAATGAGCCAATATTCCAATTGTGTAATGCAGAGAGCAAGAACAGGATTATGATGAAGCAATGCTATCAATTATAAAACAGCCTTCTCTGGAGTATTTGAAGCAAAAGAGACTAATGTTTGAGATCTATTGTATAATTTTTGCAGGCATAAGAGCCCTTCGGAAACTCGTCTCTCTTGCGATACAAAATATAGAAAGGACCTTCTCGAGTTTGATTCTTTCGTTCTATTGATTTGAAACAATTCAATTTATTCCTATCTATTTTCTAACATGAAGTGGTGAATTGGTATATATAATACAACACCGCTTCAGAACTTGGCGAGATCGACAGTTAATCCGGTGGTAAAACCCAAAAGTTTTCTCATGTCTTCACAGCTGACACTCATATCTTCCAGATCATCTGACCCACTGTCTAGACAGAAGACAGCCCGACAGCTGAGAATAACTCCCTCTCTCCTAACTCATCATCCATCCATCCTCCTGTCTCAAGTGTGAATGCAGGGAGGGATAAAAGAGTGCACCCTTTTCTCCAACTTCATTAAACTGGTGGATTGATGGATTGATATTATGATCTCTAGTGACTATTGTTTCCGACAACGGGAGAATTCGAGGTGATATTGGCAGGAAAATGGGCTTTCAATTGCATAATGCCAAAGAACATGGACAAATCCTCTCAAGCCTCACGAAAGAAGAAAAACACTGTGACTGTGAGCGAGAGAGGGAAGAGGGAGGAAGACGAAGGCTAAAGAATAGGTGTTCACGAAGAAAACAAATCTTTGTATTGTGGAGATGAGCAGCGAGAGGAACTGAGAGAGGCGGAGAGAGTGGAGGGTGGAGGGGAAAGAGGCTGTTTGAGGACGACCATCACCGAGTTCAACAGAGAAAGGAGCAGATTAAACAAATAGAACAGGGAAGGTGAGTGACGAACTGAAGCAGGGTGGGAAATAGGCGGCACAAATGCGACAGCAGAGACAGGAAGACATGTAGGGAGAAGCAGGAAGTCAACACAAAGAACTCACAGCTATCACGGGGCGTATTGTTGAACACACTCTTATGATGCATGAGCTCAGTGGCAGTAAACGGTTCTAAAAACCAATGGCTGTGTAATGCTCGTTAACGTGGCCATTATGGTGTTGACGACGGTGCTTTGCACTGCAAGAGCGTTAATGGGCATGGCCTGTGAGTGCTATTACGGAGTTAGCGTTCCCTGCAGCTTACCTCATATGCTACACCGGGAGGGCTGGGCGAGTGCGACGTAAAAGCACCTGCCTGTCAAGTCAGAAAATGAACATGTGCCGGTACAAGGCCTGTGATGTCATGGATAGTTCAGATGTTGGGCAGCACTCGCAGACAGGTCTCAACTGGTCAATGATAAAAAGATTACAGCGGTGCTTAGTGTGTGCAGTGGTTCATTCTGAGGATCATGTTTTTTTTCTGAGTGGCTGAGTGCAGAGACTGGTGGTGGGGGCCAGTTGGATTCACCCCTGCGGTGCCTTCAAGGTCAGCTACTGGACAGATGGACTGCAAAAGTCTCTTTTTTGCACGATTGTTTCTGAAAGCAAAGCATTTGACATCTTGAATTCTACTTTAAAGGAAAAGTTCAATGTTTTCGGAAAATACGCTTATTTGCTTCCTTGCCAACAGTAAGATGAAAAGAGCAATTCCACTTTGTATGGGGTCGGGGGGTTAGAGGTGGGCTTATGTGTGAAATCACACTCCTTTTTACCCTTTTTGTATGAATAAAAAAACTAGACATAATGTGTTAATTGGTGAGCCTTAGACGTGCAGGTAGTGGGCTTATGTTACCTTTGAACAGAGCAAGCGGTTTCCCACTGTTTCCAGTCTTTATGCTATTCTATGCTTGCTTTATATTTATTTTACAGTCATGACTGATCTCAGATCTTCTTCTAATCTAACTCCCAAGATGTTGAACTAATCATTTATCAATTTACTGCTCCGTCTCTCCAACACTGTCACGACTCGTACGCACATGTTGATAATTATCCACAGCCACATTGGCTGACTCTTGAAGAGCAGAACATACTTGAAAAGCATTATTAGCTCAATTGCTTTAAAATGATTGACATTGATGGCTTTACGCAAAAATGCTTAACAAGTATGTGTGAAAAGGAACCACTGCTTCAAGTTTCCTTAAGTTCTTGAAAGAGGACGCGTATTTTGCAGATAGAAATGTGTGTAACTACCTCACGGCCTATCTGCTCTAATTGCCTCATTCTCATTAGGAGTCCACATTTAAATTCACAAAAGGTGCATATGCTAATTAAAACAGGTTTACAGCTCAGGCATACATTTCATCACAGTTACTATCGGCTCATTACAACAGAATCTGCTCTCAAAATGGCTCTCTTTTAAGTTCTCTCTCAAACTTTCAGAGCGGGATCATCTGGGGGCAAACATCGAGACAGAGCTTTGCTCAAGGTGCAGGTGATTAGGCAACACCAGGGACTGAGGCTATGCTATTCCCCAGGTCCCCGCGGAGTCTCTGGGGTTCTCTAAATAAGGCTTCACGCCACGGGGATGCCCACGGCTCTGTCTCTCCTGCTGCTGATCACGTCAATCTCACGCAACATCCGATGAACGTCACGCGTATACCTTCTGACCGTCGTGGTTACAGCTTTACATTTCTGTCGGCCGGATGAGCGTTCCTCCGAACACAGCCTCTGTTCATTTCTCCCTGCAATGCCGCCTGAATTGTCATTGTAATGTTTGTGACATCAAGTGGACAAAGTTGAAATTGCAGGTCCCGACAGCCACATGTTTATTCTTCGACTTTGTATGAACACATAATTGGTTAATTAATGTTAAGACCCCTGTGGCCAAAGGTAAGCCTGCGTGCTGAACTATGTGTGACACTTGTGTGTATGCAATGCCTTGTTATTGTCCAATCAACACCTTGAGAATGCCTGATGTTTTTCCACCTCCGCATGTATTTAACAAGTCCCCCCACCGCCGCCCGCTCGCCCATGACAAAAATGTTGAACATGATAAATAGCATCTCTTTGGGTGAAAAACAAATTCACACCCTATTCTCCTGGAAAGACAACTAAAAGGCTTAAATCAATCCATTATATCTAACACTATGTTAATAGCAATATTTGAACCCTGAATATGCATAGTCAACACACTAAGGCAAGAAATGTGACATTCGATCAGCTCACTTACTCTCCCATCTCTTGTGATGCAATTTAATACGCCACCAACTATGGATTCATGTTCAAAGAGACCTCCTTCACCTCGAACCCTTTCATGTAAAGTCCCATGATAAAGAATAATAGATTGCCCTTTAAAATAAGAAGGAGACAAATTCATTGGCTACATATCCCATTGTCTGATGTAAGGCCATACTAATACAATAACTGCACTCAGGCTTGTGTCTGTTAGAGTGCCCATTAATACTTCACGAAGGCACCGCCTGAACTCACTCTATGGAGCAACACAAGCTGCAACAGGGAGTTTACTTTTACTTTGCATGTGCATACGGGCCTGTTGTGCACCTTTGTGTGTTTTGTGTGTGTACATGTATGTAGTCCCCACTGGGCAGTAAGTGTCAGGCGTAAAAGCACAATCACAAGCAGCGCCGTGCCCTTGCTCCCAGGTCATTACTATTTAAAGGGAATATGATGTGTACACACACACGCACACACACACACACACACGAAGTTGGGGATGGACCCGGAGGTATGGATACCCTCAGGCATTGTAACTGTTCCACTCAGTGATCCTGGAGTGCAGAAGCAGTTGGAGAGAGGCATCCATCTCTTTCTACAATGATTTACTAACACACTGTATCTCTGTTGCCAGGGCTCACACATCCATGCCAGCACACCCAGGTATGCATGACGAGAAAACACAAGCGAAAAAATGGTGTGGAAAAACTGTCAGAAGAGGATGCACAGGGAACATTTACACACTGCTGGAACGGACTGGCAAAATGACAAAAGCATGATATTATAGAGCAGATATTACAGTAAACAACAGCAGGTTGACGTGAGCTAAAGCACTAAACTAGATTTCTTTGCCAACTATTGGAACCTGGTTTGTCTGTCGCAGAGCTCAGCAAATAACACACCTTAGTAAATCCACTCATCCATCGTTTTTATCAGGTCACTGTGCTCCATCTTTTTCCACCACCACATTTAAATGATTTAAAGTCCTATTTCACCCGATGCTCAGAAAACTCTCAGACACATAAATACCCAGTTGGCATGTTGCTCTTTGCCAAGGACTGTACTGCAATTTTGAGGTATTTATGGTTGACTTGAGTATATCAATTAAGTCCAACTTTCTACTTTTACTCCACATTCAGAGCAAAAGGTTGCAGTTACTACTTTGCAGACAAAAGCAGAGGGGTTCATTTAATGTGATGCATTGTGAAAGGTTAAACTACCAAGCAGAGTATTAAGTGCTTCCATTTAGCCCCGCATGGATCAGCTACAACAATACAAGTAAATGCATTGATAATTATAGTAGATAGGATAAGTAGTATTATAGGAGTAGCATTACATTTGAATGCAGGTCTCCTTATAGAGTGGTTTACTGTATGTACTGTTAATGACATTTAGTACAGAATATAAGTTTTTTTTTTTCTCAGCTAAGAGTAACAACGTACTTTATATGAGGATAGCTTTCTTTTTGGACTTCGTACAGACTTATGTTCATTTCCTTGATGTGCACACAAGCCCTAACCAACACAGTCCTAACTGGCAGTGTGAGCTTAACTAACTTTGGCAGAAACCCAATTGAGACAAAAAAAACATTTTATTTATCCGGAATGCTCATGCATTCAGAGGACACACATTTTGTCTGCACTCGGACGAGCTATTTCTCCGAATGGGAAATTTATGAGACGCAGACACACAAGTGGACCCAATGCATTTCTCCAGCAGAATATTCCTCAAACAGATCAACTTCTTGACATCTATCTATTATCAGTTCTCCCCCGAAAAACTCATTACACTCTGATTTAGACTTTTACAAATCACCTCACGACTGACAGCATTAACTCTTCCCACCAATCACTGATTCCAATAGAAAATTAAAAACAAAACAAAAAGAAGTCTATTTCATGATTACAAATCATGGAAAAGAATATTGGGAGGAATAAAGTTTGCATCGAAAAAGTTAGTCTCACAGTAATGGGCCCCACCGTGCGGCAGCCGGTAATGGCCGGCATCAATAATGTAACTCCATTTACACGGTAGCTTTTCTACAAAGGTGGCTACTGAAAGGGGTTTGTCTCTTTCCAACAGCGTTCAAGCCTACAAGGTGAGAGTAGCGTGTGTGTGTGTGTGTGTGTGTGTGTGTGTGTGTGTGTGTGTGTGTGCGTGTGTGTGTGTGTGCGTGTGCGTGTGTGTGTGTGCATATGACAGTGTTGGATGAGGTGAGATTTTTTAGTAACTGTGAACTCAGAGGTCAAGCATGACTCATGAGATAAGTGCTGCTGAGCACTGGATTTTGGAAGTGAGATGCGGCGTGACTCGGAGGGGCGATCCGAATAGGAAATTAGAAAACCTCATGACTAGTGTGACGGAAGAACGAAGCTGTTTGTGTGCGAGATAATGTGAGGCTGAAAGAGGTAACGTGACTGAGACCATCAAAAAAAGAATCCATCGTTGAATGACTTTCAGTAACACAGTAATAACATAGTAATAAGTCTATTAGCTTCTCATCAGCATCATTCCGTCCTCTTAGCAAACTATACCAAGTTTTTAAGGCGAAGTGAACAAACAAAAGCAAAGCATCAAGGCGATGCCTTTTCTGAGAGGTTCGCAAAGCTTCACATGATTCCTTATTTATCCCAAGTTTCATTACAAAGCCAATCATCTTTGCTATGGTTGCCGGGTTTTATCATTATCAAGCAATCGCTCTCATCTAGGAACTCATCAAAGAGGTTAAACAACAAATCTACTTCTTTATTAGGTGAAAATAGTGCTGAAACGATCCAGCAGGTATAGACTGTTTGTGACCGAGTCATTTGAATGGGAAAAGCACCGTCTACTGGCCACATGCAAGAATAGCAACACACTGGATGGGGGCGGTATGCCGGGTGCTATATGCATAGTTGTGATTACTAAATATGGAAGGTGCTTGGAATCTTAGAGAACATGCCTGCGCGACAAGAAGTGAGTGTGATTCTCACTGAAATTCGAACACGTGCTGATTTAATTTGAAAGTAAATAAATAACTCACTAGTACGACTAAGAAGCAAAAGTGGCTGTTGCAAATGAAAAACAAGAATTAATGAAAATGTATTAACACAATTATTGTGCTTTGGGTCCTGGAGACCCAGGCCCTTGTTAACAACACAAAATCATCAGCTTGATACTTCCTGACTTTTCCTTTATTTATAAGAATTTCTTATAAACATGATTTATAATTAATAACATAATTAAGAAAATTATGAATTACTTTTGTTTTGGGTCTCTGAGACCCCAGCTGTAAGAAACAATGTTAAATACAATATATTTTACATTAGCTATATCTGCAATTGGTGTACTAATCAACAGTACCTCTTCCAAATCCCAAATAAATCTATTTGAATTACTATTAGAGTTTTATAACAGTTGTGCGTAAGAGGCCAAACAGGGAGTTAAACCCCAAACATAGTCAATGTCACGATGTAGAGAGCATAATCTAAAAGTCAAAACGAACAGATATAAAACGTGAAATATTTATTTTTGGTGTAATAACAATATTTTATGGCTATTTTGTCACCTTTAATAAACATGTAGGCCCAGGTTGTGGCAAAGAGAAATATTACCACTAAATACTTGGGTTTAAGAAGGTCAGAAGAAAAAAAATATAATTTTGATGCAAAAAAATCTAGCAATAATTATTATTTTACAGCAGAAGGGTCTGTGGGACCTCAAACAATGAGGAACACCACCTTCAACTAAACAAAACAGTTACCAATCATTACCCAGACAATTTCTCAAATAAAATAACCCTTTTGCGATTACTTATCAAGCTAAATAAGTATAATTTTTCCTTGTTACTGTGCTGTATTGAGTCTGCCAATAGAAGTGAACAAACTAAAGCTAGGGCAGGGGGAATGAGTTTTTTGTTTTGTTTTGTTGTTCCTTCTTGATAATTACCATATCATTAATTTACAGCATTAGCATGATATTGTGCTGATACCGTATTTTCATCAAAAAATAAACTAACCAAAAACTGCAATTCTGATGAAGTTCGAGAGCAAGCATCACTTTATCTTCGTCCACACAACTCATCAAAGTCTCTATTTGTATTGGTTTATCAGTCATTCCGCTGTGTGCGAGTGTGGATTCGGTGTCCGCCCCCCGGCTGACCTTAACAGTTTGAATAACCCCAGTGCTTCGGAGATGCACTAGCTCTGCTCACGTATGAGACAACTATGTATTTTCCTCTGGTAGGTGGCTAATACAGCGTGATAGGATCGGGTTGGCCGACACTGTGTGTGTGTTCGTGATCTCAGCGGAGCGTCTGCGGATGATAGGGGTCAGTGACACTGCTTGTTTCTAGCTGGGCAGGAGCTCGCAGAGCGGACAGACGGGTGGAACAAAGGTCTATGAAAACGACCCGTAGCTTTCCTCTGTCTATCATCACTACACCCACTCACACACACACACACACACACCGTGCATAGCAGACACAAACACACTGATATACATGCTTATTGTGTATGTGTGAGCAGAATTTCTTGGATGATGTATTTCCTCAAACGATAATGTTTCTCTGCCATATATTTGACATGTGCTTTTTCAATTATTGACTCAACATCAAAAACAACATCATTTTTCTTTTCATTTTACCCATATAACATTGCTCCTGCCAATGCTAGGGTTGTCATTATACTATTCTTTATTGGGATCCCCATTAGTTTCCACAAAGTGGTCTCTGGTCTTCTTGGGCTCAATGTCTTGTTATGTCTTGACGTATAAAAGAGATCAGAAGAAAATACTGTCTCCCCATCTGTCGTGGACTCAAGTGGGCCACTAGATATGAAATGGAATGCTGTCCCAAATAAAATCGGCCTTTTAAACTGCAGTTTAAATTTCCCGTCATGAGGGCGCGGCAGTCTTGGCCGACAGCTGTCGTATATTTGCTTCTCCTTCCATACAGCACGGGGGAATAAGGAGGCCAAGGAGACACTGGTGGCTGTGCCTCCATTACCAGCATTAGTGGCTTTAACCTTTCATGTTACATGATCACCTCGGGACGTGATGAACCACTGACTGCTGGACCAGCAGGGAAGTGATATACAATTTGACATCATCCACTGAAAAATACTGTTTACTATTTAACTCCTTTTCAAAAGTGCATATCTGGATCACAATGGTGGACATTTATTCATTGTCTCAATTTCAAACCACGGATTTTCTTGGCGCTCAGTGTTCAGACAATATTTTGTTGTTTCTTCCTTCTGATATTTGTTCATCTTCTCCTTGTCTCACCCCTTGTGGGTTTCTTTACTGTGTGGCTTTGCTAAGGACAGAAAGGCCAGGTGTTATTTTTCCATCAGCGTTTCATGTTTCCGACCACCTTTAAAAGGTTTACCTCTGTTTGTGCAGAAAGAAGAGCAGTGTCCTCGTGTTTTATGGCATAAGAAAATCAATTTCCACACAGGAATCTAACCTGGCAGCAATTCAAAATAAAGTGCAACCTATTAATCTCTCCTGCAGTGGACTCATTTATTTATGTCGTAGTGAATCGGGTAATGATTTGTTTTAGGTGAGATGATTCATGTAGCAAATTTAATGATGCAAGATGATTAAAAACATTTTTAGCCTCTTTGACCCGGTGAGATTCGGCAGAGCGTCGATCATTACAAAAACATGTGGTGCAGCCAAGCAATGTCCACACATACAAAAACCTAATTCAGAATTCTAGTCATGATCGATTGGATAGCAAACATGTCCAGCGGAATTATCCTACTTGAGAATTGTGGGGGAAATGTGTATAAAATGATGTACCAGACATCTGGATATTTTCTCTTTGATTTAATGCATTTAATCTAGATATTATGTATTTCCTGACTGTATTGCTTTAATGAAGGGTTGAAACAGAATATACAGTATGTTTTCATACAGAGTGGAACTTAAACATTGCTACTTAAGGGTATATTTAATGAATAATTAAGGGTTTAAGCTCTGCAGTTTTAGTATTTGCTGCAAATGCAGCGGACCCACCAGACTTACAGTCGACTGTTGGTTGATCGAGTCATTTTAGGTGGTTTGTTCAAGGGAAAGGTTCTCCTTCAAAATACCATTGTGCTTCTGAGTGCTTTTCTCACACACACACACACACACATACATACAAATTGATATAAGGAACACACATGTTGGCCCCCCCTATACTGGCGATGTGTTATTGTGCGGATACATTTGCGCTTTTGGGAAATGTCTGGATTGTGGGGCTGCAAATACAGTGCGTCACTGGGATATATTAATTGTTTTTTTTTACCTTCCACACAGGAGGGTCTGGCTCTGGTGGTGCCAGCGACCTGCCCAGGGAAACAGGAACACTTGACGGTTTGAGAGCGCTCCTCAATCTTATTCTTATTACAGCAGCGATGGTTGGCCACCACCTCACATGTCCCCTGCTTCACCTGGTATGAGACTGAGAGAGAGAGAGAGAGAGAGAGAGAGAGAGCGAGAGAGAGAGAGAGAGAAAGGAGTGGTGAGGGGGATTATTTGCTAGAAATTCATAGACTTTAAAGACGGCTTATTGGTGTTTTGACGGTTTGTTGCTGCAAATAAATTGGCATTAAATTCAAATAAATTTGTGCTGCAAATAACAATCAAATATACACCACAGCAGCTTATCTGAGGATTAAACAAATCTGTTTTTCTACTTTTGTACAAACTTCTCAATGTATTCCAGTCTCATACTCTTTGATTCATAAGTAAACACTCTTTAGTGATGATTTGCTTTTATTCTCAGCACAGTGCCCTCATTAACTCAGACACAGAGGCGCCTCTGTTGTCATTGTGTGCAGGGGGAAAGAAACGTTGAGAAAATAATAGTTTCTTTTGACTACTTTCAGACATAATAAAGCGCTTGATCTAAGCAAAGAACAAACATGCACATATTATGAGTCATGTGGTAGAACCATCTTTATGGTTCAAGCCATCACTGCATATGTTTATGTATGTATGTACATATACAGTATGTCTGTGTGTGGGTGTGGGCTGCTGCACGTGTGCACCTGCTATTCACATATCTCTACATTTCATGTTTCCATCTGTGTGTGTGTGAGTGTGTGTGTGTGTGTGTGTGTGTGTGTGTGTGTGTGTGTGTGCGTGTGTGTGCGTGTGTGTGTGTGTGTGTGTGTTTTTCTCTGGATTTGTGTGTCTGTGTGTGTGATCCTCAAAGCCATAATTTATATGAGGATAATTGCTTTTCACCTGACACCTCCAACACACAAACATCATCTAATCTCCCATGATTATCTCCACACTTCCCTGGGGACCTTGGTATGGTTAATTATAATATTCTCTTGACAGTAATGGGGCAGAAGGACACGCTTAACTTAAAGTAAATTTTAACCCAAAGCTGTCTGCCCAGAAAGAAAATGTGTCTTTATGTGTGTGATGTTACTGAAACAATATGCTTTCTTACAGGGACAGTCATGTATGTTCATGTTTAGAAGTGTTCACTTTATAATATCTATGCTAATGTTACATTTAACTCAGCACATTAAACCCATAAATCTCACGGGAAGAGGCCTTTGTGGCCACCTGAAGGAAAATGCGCCGACCATAAGTGTTGTGGAAAATGTTTAGTAAATCTAATCTTTGCTTATGACTTCTGAACAGATTCCAGCCGCCTTATCTTCCCTCGCAAACCTTGTTGTGCACTCCTGAGAGTCTCTGGTACCGTTTCCCGAGCACAGCAAACCCTGCTGGCGACATTACTACCTATAAGCCTCTTTACAGCTCTGGAAAAACCTTGGTTATACTGTACCATAAGCCCAGATTTCATTTATGTACGTGACTTTACCCAGACTCCCAAACTTTTCATGCTCAGCTGAATGAGCTTTGCAGGCAGACACACAGCGGCCAACACAGCGCACACAAAGTGCACGCACACACTCTGTCGAGGGTTCCATTTCTGCAGGCCATGGCCCCTCTCATCCTTTCTGATTTAAAGTTTGTTTGTTCTCTTCTCCAGAGAGCCCCATCAATGATCCCGGGCTCTCTGAGGGCGCCCTTCCACTATCATCCCTCCACTTTCATTTCCCTCACTCCTCTGTCTCAGGCTCTCCTGAGGCTGGAGCAGCTGCCGGATTAACACCGCGCACACACACACACATGCACACACGCGCACACACGCACACACGCACACACACACACACACACACACACACACACACACACACACACACACACACACACACACACACACACACAAACATATAGCATACTGATCAAAATTTAGGCTTTAATGAAAATCGAACCAAACTCAATGTGACAAGAACTATCAGCGCAGTGGTGATTATTACCGTAATAATCACAATTAGAGCACAAAAAAAAGAACGTGTAATTTAAACACAACCAAATTGCCTTTGTTTTACTCCGACTCGTGCCCTCATTATTATTAATCTGTATTGAAAATCACTGTTAGTGCAGAGCGGTGACTGGGTAAGACTGGCCCATTGTCTGCCCCCCATCTCACAAATAGGCAGCTTGTTAGTGAGGAAGAAAGAGAGAAAGGGAGAGGAGGAGGAGAAGTAGTGTCACAGGCAGCAGAGAGAAGAAAGAGCGGCTCGCCTCGGTCTAGCATAATGAGGTCAGAGGGTTCACAGGTCTCCTCTCTTTATTGCTTACATCAAACCTGGGTCGGGCCTGTTTGTATTTCAAAACTGTAAAGCCGTGAGGATGTGTGTGAGCAGCGGAAGATAAAATCACCTGAACTTCATTGATCTTCCTATTTTGTGTCCGTCCATCTTTGTATGCAAATTTATAATCTAATTTAAGTGGGTATGGTTTAAATTCAAGCTGGTGTAACATACATGAGGTGACCAGGTTGGAGGTTTTTCTTGTGGCTGACGGTCGCAGCTTATTGAAAAAAAAAAGAGAGCTGCAGGTGCTTTTCAAGCAAATATTCTAAAAGCCTTTCTTTCATGGCCATATCAAAATGACACTCAAAACTACTTCAATGTGTTTCAGATGTGGCCTGTGTGGCCTGAAGGGAGCAGCACAACACTGCATGCAGGAACATTGATGATGATCCGTTGCTTCATAACTATCATGAATTGAAATAAAATCATGAGTAAAATATGTCAAGGATGTGGCTTTTTTGCATTTGACAAAATATTTCTGAAACATCATCACACCTCTTCACACATGATGGATAGTGAACAAATTAATCAGACAATCCAGTGAAGGAATTTACCTCAGTGAGATTTTTATCAGCCTGAAAAGTTTAAGTAAATCCCACCATGCAGAGGAAAGGGCTGTAAGAGACTGTTAAGTTCTTCTAGAATCCACTTTCTCAAGTGTGAGTGCAGACATTATCAGAGTGTGCATCTTAAAGCCCCAACAGATTATTCATTTCTTCAGACCTGCACAAATAAGCTACTTTCAGGTTACATATCACATCATATCTCAAAATATTGATTTCTTTATCCTCAGAAAGTCCAACAAGTATTCATTATATTGAATCTGTTAGCTTTGTGGTTCTGCTCGCAAAGTCAAACTACTTCACAGAGAAAAAGTGCCGTCGGCCCAGTGGTGAGGTGTTCAGTGGTGTGTCACGGAAACGTGAGTACAGAATAAACCATGGCGTGAGCAGTTATAAAAGTCTTAGCTACATTAGTGTTTTATACCAATGGCAACCTGACCTTCATTGTATCGCCTGTTTTGCTTTAATAATGGAGAGCTGGCATGTTGTCCCACGCAGATAAAAGTTTTATCATGATGCACCACCATAATTATGTGTTGGGAAATAATCAACTAATTTGTTAGCATTATGATAAAAAAAAGGTTGATATGTCAATATGTGCATGACTTATGATGTTATGAGTGTGGGCTTGTTTCGAAGCAGAAATGTAAATCTTTGAAGGAGCAGCATTGCTATGAATTGCACACTTGAGCGTCCACGGTATGTAACCAATCAATAGAGGTTTAAGGCCATACAGAGTTTGCGGCCAAAATCTATTAAATGTGCGAGAACTTAACTCAAAACCACTCATTACTGAAGGTACATTTTCACAATGTTCCAAAGAGACATTTTTAAAGATATCTACAGGTGCGTAGTTTTACTAAAAATACTTCCCATTTCCCTATTTACCACATAAAAATGCTGTTCTGGAAATGGGAAAGGGATTGTGTCAACAGTACATGACATCAACCCCCACCCCTAATAAACATATTTCCATCTATTGTTTGTGCTGTTTTATTATACACAGATGTGGCTGGAGCATTTCATATTCAATTCAACAAGGAGTACAGGAGCCTAAAGCCACGGCAGCAGGTCTGTTTGAGGCACGGCATGCCAACACTGACAACGCTAACATGCTGATGGTGAGCTGGACCAAAGTGGTGGGTCATCAGACAGACAGACAGACAGACAGACAGACAGACGGACAGACAGACAGACAGACAGACAGATGTTGCTATTCGTCACATCGCTACCGTGGCCAAAAAAGAAAGTTTTTAAAATTGTTTTCAAAATGAAAGTAAAAATAAGATTTTCATGTTTCAATTAGAACAAACTGTGCATAAATGTTTCAGTGCAGCCATACTAACCCGTAAAACAAGCAGTTTTTTTCCTGCAGTGTAATATCCCTGAGGATATTTCAGAAGATGTTCCAGGAGTGAACAGCATAAAGTTGGACCAATATTTGAAATAGTCGTACAAAACCAGGACAAGTGCCAAACATCGGAAAAGTGATCTGGAGTGCAAACTGAAATACGGCTTTACAATATGCTTTACAGTGAGCACTCTCAGTCTGCACTCTGTTTAGAGCGCTGCAGCCTCTCACAACTCATCTGCTTAAGATTCATGTGCTGAGCAGTCAGCCTCTAGCTATATACACACAATAACAGTGTATCTAATGTCTCAATGTTGCCTTTAAACCATTCTGTTATGGCCATCTCAACGTAATAGAGCTCAGCACACACTGAGATGAAAAGACTTCTCAAGCATGGCTAAATGCTTTTATTCCCGCAGCAGGCAAAGGGAGGGTGCGGTGGGAGGCAAGGTGGTGGAGGAGGTGGGGGGGGTGGCAACAGTAGCTGGGCAGCCAACAAACCAAGCTACCTTGAACTGATGGGTTAGCCAGGCGATTGATGTATTCTGACAGACACAGGCAAGCAGGAGCATCGTGCAATTTATCAAAAAGCTGTGTCTTTCCCCCGTCAATACCTGACAAGCATGTCCACGGCTATGAAAGGGCAGATATCTAGAAAATCTGTCGGAGGCGGCAAAGTCAATGTGAAGGGGACATACTGTACGTCTCTGTAAGAACACACAGGTGGGTCTCAAGAGAGCAAGACGTGTGGAACAGAGTTGGAAACCATGTCAAACATCTTCCCACATCCTTTATACTACAAATCAACATATTCCTATAGCCCACCTACTTGCTGAAACTCCTTTTTTCTTTGTTTTCAGTTTCCATCCCTTCTTCCTTTCTCCATTTGCCCTCTTTGACCTCCCCTTTTCCTAACTTGCTTCATCTCCTCCTCACCCTGGCCCATCAATCCTCCTGACATTATCAGTGTTTAACAGGCCCACAGGCTTCATGCTAATTATTATAGCAGGTCGCTGGTACAGCTCAGTACTCCTGCTCAACAAATCTTTACCCAATAAAACCTGCTCACTAAGGAGACATCTTTTATGACCCACTGGTGGACGGAATGCTCAAAAATAAATCTGCATGGATGCACATTTAAGCTTGCTTATCTTCAAAGAGCTCATGAGTGTGACAGTAGGCCTTTTCATGCAGAAAGTGACAGGTATGCTGTTCCTCACATAAAACTTAATGAAATGTGTCTTTCTGGGAATTTAAGATATAATTTGTGATCAACAGTACGTTGAAACAGGGATTAGCAATTGACACTAGAAGCTTCGCATTAGTTCTGCAAGTGACTGGAGTGCTGGTCTCAGATTATCAAATTGCAGGCACTCAAACAAGAAAAGAAAAAAAAGGCATATGAGAAGATTTCATTGTCAAAATGCAGGAGAATATTGCTCAGAGCTGAAAGAGTACAATAAATCAATTTAAGTCTAATGTTTATTCAAGAAGCAGCACATACGGTTGGAGTACATAATTGTTTGTGTGGCGCTACATTCACAGCTCCTGGAATGCAATTTATTGTGTGACCTGCTGATGCGTAATTGTTGTATGAAATACAGTAAACAATGAAATGATCAACATTAGAGATCTTTACGGTGTGCTAAAGTATTTGTTGCTGCATGTTTGGCAATAGGTTTCATATTATTCTACACAGCCGTGCACTATTTGTGAGAGAAGTGTGAAAATTAGTTGATCATTTGTATGTGCTGAATGTTTCAGTGTTATAATAAGTAAGATATGGACCTGGCGAGAGGAAAGCTATTTCCAGTGAGATTGTGATGTTTTTATTTATATTTGTTTTTAAGATGGGTCTGATACTGATACTCATTATATATATTTTATTCCCAAGAGAGTTCTGCCAGAAAATAAAAAAAGAAAGCAAATGCTGTTTTTTTCCACATCTATTTAAAGTGACAGCTGTCAGTCACATCATGTCTGCTTTGTTTGTTGCCATTCATTCCATCCATGCCCATTATAGATTTGTTTTTCAGGTGAGTTTCTGTCAAATGACAAATTGCCTCTGAGAATGACATTGGGTCAATGAGACTGAGATTAAGGAAAGAATACATATTTCCAGAGGAGGATTTTTTGACCTCTACAGCCACCATGTGGCAGTAAATGGTATATCACCAGAAACACGGGTCAAACAAACGCCTCACTGACCTGCCGACAGACCAGCAGTAAACGTACTTAAGTAGAAACCACAGAAAACATATCGAGCAGTCATAATGAACTGCCAATTATTTCTCAGCCTCGAACCGCTGTATGTGTTTGTGCCATGTTGGTATTCACAAGTCCTTAACTTCCACCAATTAGAGTAAAACCCTCTAATAAAGCACCAGACGATTTGGGAGCGAGTAACTTTGTTTCACAGCGAGAGCGAAATAAGAAATAAGTCAACCCATTCCTGACCTTCACAATACACAGGGCCTGCAATTAGTAGTGTCCCTGCCGTAAGCAGGCTGCCTCCTCTACGTCAAAAGGAAACTAATAACTTCACTCATTGCACAGACTGGATGCTGGCAGCATTTCTGTGGCACATAAAGGTCACCTTGCAGAGCACCAGCAGTGAGAGCGTAGAGACCAAGAGATAATTAAGGAAATTGTCATAATTAAATGTGAGGAGGAGGTGGTGACTTGGGAGGTTGTCGCCAACAAGTCGAAGCGCAAGATGCTGTGACTCAGCACAACTGTCCCTGCAGTCAGCCCCGATAAAATATTAATAAGACTGTGTTGGTCATTTTTTTGGGTTGGGTGGCGGCCTGTCTCCATGACTTATGGAAATTAAGGATAGAAGATAGATTTAGTTTGTGGGATTAAATTAAGTCAATGTTGGCTGTGGTTTCTGTCTTTTTTTATGGATTTCTCAGGTAATAAGCGAAGTGGCGCTTTGGTTAGCGGGGGGCGGGGTGGGGGGTAGGGGGCCTGCAGAGCTATGCATATTAATGTCGGCGCTGGAAATTAGAAGCCCGAGGATTAGAAGTCATGAGCCTACATGGCTTCTTCTACACGGGACACACACCCTATTTTATAGCAACCCTAAATCACTAAGAATTAAGCGGCTCGAGAACAACAGCACCAGCCCTGAACTGCTGGTCGTCTGCAACCGCTCTGCAGAGATCAGATCACACTCACTCTGATCTATTTGTGTTGACAGCTCCTGACAGCTTAAGTGCCATTTCTATCTGGAAGGGCTCGATCATTCAAAAAGGGGTGTGTTTGCATCCAAGCCCAAAACGAGGTCTTGTCTAGATTACATTATGTCACACTGAGGGACGGAGCATATTGTCCCCGCTCAGCCCCCTCCGCCAGGGTGGGGATGACTCAGTCAGCGAACGGGGCTCAGGGAACATGTGTTGTACCTTTGCAGTGACAGTGTAATTAACCTCTTGTGGTGTTGGAAGGGGGTTCAGAGCAAGACCTGGTGTACCTGTCGGTCCCCGATGGTTACGGCTGCCAGCGGACACCGGGTCAACGCAGAGCATCACCAAGGCAACGAGGAAGGCCACCTGCACAGGCCAAGCTGACCTCCCCCACAGTTTCATCCTGAGAGAGGGAAAGAGGAGAGAGAGGGGCAAAGAGGAAGCCGGGGTGTGGGGGGGAGGAGGAAGAGGGCATGAGGAGAGGTCAGAATGCCCCCCACTTAAAAAAGACAGGCAGCAGAAGAGCAAAGCAAACATATTGCTTTTCAAACAAGCAGAAACAATATAAAAAGCGAGCTGGCAAAGGTCAAAGGAAAAAAATGACAACCTCAAGAATAGAATAGGCCTGAGAAAAATATCCTCCCAGCCAGCACAGACACACATAATGTGGGGAGAGCTAACTCACCAGCGGCACCACGACGGTGTGCTACCAGCATCCTTTTATGCCTATTAGTATCACATTAGGATTAACTCCTCCAATTTCCCTCTGGCAGCAGACAATTACAAAAAGTCGACTTTATGAGTCATGACATGTTACAGAGAAACATGAGGCTCAGCTCAGAAATCATAATATGTGGGTTAGGACTGCGACTAATCATTATTTTCATCATTGATCATTCTGTAAATTATTTTCTTGATTTATCGTTTGTATATAAAATGTCAAAAGAATGTGAAAATCATCCATCACATGGCTTTCCCAGAGGTGACGTCTTTAAATTGCTTTGTTCGACCTACCTTCAAAGAAAGAAATGATATTCTGGTACCTTTTACGATATCAGCTGGACCGAGTGTTACATATAACAGTTACATATAACTGAAACGATCAATTATCAAAATAGCTGCTAATTAATTTTCTGTTGATCAACTAATTGTTTCAGCTCTATTGCGGTTTTGGAGTTGTTGTTAATCATTTAAGTTCATTTTCAAGCATAATTTCTGCTTCTAGGTCCTATAATGTGAATATTTACTGATTTTATATCCATACAGATCCTTTATATTTGTATTTTTAAACTGGTGGACAAAACAAGCAATTTGAAGATGTAAACTTGACTTTTGGGAACTTGACGCAAGCATTTTTTTTATCATTTTCTGACATTTCATGGACTAAACAATGAATTGTTGAACTGAAAATAATCATGAGTTGCAGCAGTAGATGTTTGTTCTTGTGTGCATCTGGGCGGGATGCCATCTCACCTGTTGGTTGTCTCTGTCTTCTCTGATCTGTCTTCCACTCAGTAGCTCCTCTATGGACAGGGTGCACAGGCCATGGCTGCATTCACTCACACCTTAGCCCCCCCTCCTCCTCTTCCTCCTGCTTCTCCTCTTCCTCACCTCAAACAGAAGAAGCCCCTGGGGAGAGGAGGTACAAAGACACGCGGTCAGAGATGCTAGCCTGCCCTGAGATTCCTCAGTGGCCTCCAATGGCCTTGGATGAAGGTCTACACACACACACACACACACACACACACACACACACAAACACACGCACACAAACACACACACACAGGGTAGAGATGTGAAGGCCTAGATTCTGTTAGATCCATTGTTTACAATAGGTTCACCTACCCTCAGGCTGAATGTGATCCCCACTCTAGATCACACACACTCATACACACACACTCCCTCATTCTCTGTCATGAGCGCACACACACACACACACACACACACACACACACACACACACGGATGGACACACTAAAACATTGTACATTAAACTTAAATTGATTCCAAAAATGGGTGTACAGGAGAAAAACTTGCAGAAAAGCTTCATAGCTGAAATATTCACCGGCAGCAAATCAGATGATTAAACAAGCCGTAAACACAAGTGGACGTTCTACACACACACACACACAAACACACAGAGTGAGTACATTTGCACAGTGTTTGCCAGGTAAATTAAAACAGTGTCGGAGGACAGCGGGAGAGACTCTCCCTAATTACAGCTGAGTGACAGCTTCTGATGCTTGTGCACTTCTTCTGACTCTCTCTCACACACAGACACACACACAGAGTAAATTACCATGCCACCGCCGCCGAGTATGTCAACACACCTCTCTTTACAAAAGGACCAACTCCGCAATCTAAATGAAAGACAACAGATTCACATTAATAACAAAATGCTCTCCTCTTCGAACCTTCATTATTCATCATGACTCATTGATATGCAGCTCAGTCCGCTGCAATGCTCAGAAACTTCCTGGGAATGTGTCAGCTTCATCCGAGCCTGATACCTCCGCTGAGCCATCAGTGTAGCGCCACTGCCCCCTGGTGGGGAACAAACCAACAGCAACTGCCACGGACGAGTCAAAGATCGAGAAGAGAAGCCTCAGGAACAAGCAAACATGTCGACATAAGTGAGAACCTAGCAGGGCAATGTAGGTGAGACTAAGTTAGGGTATTGTTTGTGTCTAATAACAAAGATAAGTAACCTTTTAAAGACAACATCAAGGAGTGACACAGGTCAGAGAGAAAGAAATAGGATCTTGAGAAGGGAAAAGGAGAAGGTGAGATAAGGAGAGGGCAGAAAATGGAGAGTTTACGAAAGGTTAAGACTGGAAAATTAAAAAAAGAAAGAATTTTAAGAGCAGTGGGGGAATGTAAAAATAACAGTTCAAACATATGGATCATATATCCTATGTTATGTTGCACAGACACACACAAAAAAGTAAGGGATGTTTGTGTATTCTGATTCTTGTGTTATGGACTCCTGCAGAGGAATGACTAATATTTGTATAATTTGGAATACATATGCATAATGTATACCCGTGCCTGTGTCTCTCTGTGTGTGTGCGTGTGTGTGTGTGTGTGTGTGTATGTGTGTTTCTATCCAGTATGTGAAAGTATGCAAAGTGCATGTGCTGTGTGTGCAGTGTGATTAGACATGCTGCATGGCAGCACTGTAGCCCATTTCTTATTCTCTTTTTAAAGGCTGGGCCACGACACGCATTTTTATCAGCTTTGTTCTCTGATACACTCATTAAAAGAGCACAATAGTGTACGTGTGTCTGCGTGCGTGTGTGTGGTCTCCGGATGCAGCTCAGTCTCGTCAGGACTTCAGGGACAAAACGTCCCATCAGTCACCGCGACGCTGTCACCTCTACAGGGTCTCACACATACAAACGTAGCGATAAATAGGTTAAAGAAAAACCCACAACAACAAAACAATCTGTGCTGATGCGCATGAATCGGACACAATCTCACACAAAACATCCATGTTACCTAAAGTGTCCCCGGGGGCATTATGTTGAAGGAAGCAGAGGTGTGGGAGGGGTAGGGGGGGAGGGAGGAGGGGGGGGGGGGCTCAGCTGGTCATCACTGCTGTGAGGAGTCGTTGGATTTGGCAGCAGTGGGGACAAACATTAACAAACAGAGCACAGACATGCTCAAGAATATCTGAGAACATCAAGTCTCGCTGTCTCTCTCTCTCTCTCTCTCTCTCTCTCTCTCTCTCTCTCTCTCTGTCTCCGTGTGTCTCTGTGGGCTGAAGGGCTGATTTGTGTCATTCCTTGGAGTAATCACACAGGAGTGACACGGGCGCTCATTGACATTCAATGACACAATCCCACCTCGGCCACAAATATATCCGTGTGCCCTGCATCCAAACCGCATCATCTGCCGGCACTCTCCGAGCCGCACAGTCACAGTCACAAACATGCGCACGCAAAAGAGGTGAATCCGCGAAATGATACTCGTTCGCAGAAGCTCGGTGACCTTATCTGTCACACCGGGAGAACGTGTGTGTATGCTCTGCATCAGAAACAAAACAGTGGGACACTCTCTGCATGACGGGGATGTTACTGACACGGATTACGTCATTTGTCAGGACGGCACAGGAAGTTGGGTTCAACAGGACCGAGCTTCTGTTTGGTGTAACAGCGTCCGTCTTCGGGCTTTTGTTGATATCCCTGGTTTATCTTTCTTAAGTCGATACGTGATCTCTAATTGGAGTAATTGCATTTTCCTTAAGTGCTGTTTAATCCGACTTTGTTATTGAAAACAACAGGAATGATAAATGTATTCGGTTTCGGACTGTGTGACAAGATAGTCCCGTCATCAATCTGTGATTGATTTAGCCTCACTCGCCGCCTCGGGATGATGATGTCGGTCATGAGGTCGATCCGTTCAACACCGAAGCAATATCTCTCAACGACTACTCGCCAAATCGACATATTTCTTAAGGTCATCCGCGATCTCCAGGACGATGACTTTGGTGACCTTTGATGTTTTGTCTATTCGAGGTTGTGAAGGAAAAAAGGAAGACTACTGCCTGATAATTTATGATACTGTGGGTGATACTGTACTCGACCAAAAACGTTTCGGTGACTCTCCGAGCTTTCTCATTGTCTCACGTTCACCATTGTGAAGCTGAAATAACAAAATCTAGAGGAGCAGGATAAAAATGGCTGATTAACTGAGCATATTTATACTCACATTAGGATCAACTCTTTTACATTTCTAATGACTCTGTTGTCTTTCCTCTTGTGCCTCATTATTACACTGTCTGTCTCTATTTTGTCATTTTGGGGATGAGCTTTCAAGTGCGACTGATATATTGGCTTGTTAATGCAATGAACCAATGGCGGCCTTTTCGTGAAATATCAGACATGTAACACATACTGCCAGCTGGGTCGTGTTTTGAGGGAGAGTTCCATAAAGAACGTCTGAAAACCTGCAACGGAATTTCCTTTGTGCATTGAATGTATTCTTTTTTTAGCTATTCAGCTCAGTAATGCTTTACAATGATTTCTTCAATGACAGTGTTGTGTCCTGAATATATATTGTACTACCACAGGATGGATACAGTGGATCCTCTCCCGTGACAGCAGCTAACGCAGACAAAACCAGTTAGTCTGAGTTAGTTTGATGTGCCGTGACGCTGTAAATGCTGATTTGGAGGCGTTTTTGTACACAGACGAGAATAGTTTGAAGTGCTGAATATTAGCAAGGTTTCTTTTGGGAATTTCTTATAAATATTAGCCATAAATACAAAATTAAATAAAGCTAAATAAATGTATGGATCACAGACTCAGAAACAAGCGAAGATAATACAATTTCTGGTTTTGTCACAAGGGCTTGCATGTGTGAAAAATAGAAAGGCATCGAGATTGGAGAGATCACACAAGCATCACACCAGTATCTCAGTATGGTGATTTCTCCGTGCCCAGACACAGACCAAGCAGACAAAAAGCATATCAGTGTAAAACAAAGTGCATCTCCCTAAGGCGGAAAGATATCGAAAATGAAACAGGCGAAAGCACAAAGCCCAACGGAATCTTACGTGAAGCGTTTCAGATTTCTGCCGATATGCAGAGTATTAACATTCAGTTAGGGACGTGTAATGTTCTGCCTCTATGTATTCTTCTGCCTCCGACTTTCAACCAGTACAGCGTGCTGCTCCTCGCCTTTCCCTCTGGGTCGCTGGGCAGATAGCGCGGGTGATTGCCCGCACGCAAAAGCACACTCTCACACACGGAGGCGCACAAAAAAACTTCAATTAACACACCAGTATGTATTCAGAAGCCAGAGCCCCATTTCTCCGTACCCTTAGGTTCAGCCACCACAGACCTTTTTTTTCCCCGGTACTTGTTTGTTTTTCGCTACGACTCTCTGGTCTCAATGCCTCCGTACATGCGAGTGTGTCTTTCTCTCTCTACTCTCTTAATCCGTGTGCAGATGAAAATGTCTGCTTTCTCCTCTCACACGGTTTTCTGTAGAACACCCAGTCAATAACCCCCAACTGTAATTTTTAATCATCCAACAATTTTTTTCTTTCTTCACACATCACCAGGCATGTTTGTGTGTGACGTGTGAAGCAGAAATCTTGGACACATTGTGAGTCAGACACCCAACTAACCGCAGTTGTACATCATTGTGGAAGTAGAACACTCTGAAAATCATATGTAAGTTGTGAAATGTACAGCATGTACTGTGATACACACGGTATATATTTAAATAGTACATAAATGACTGTAAGGGTAATGTGTATGTAGATGTTTCCGCTGATATCATACAATATTAGTACTTCTTACCACTCATGTACAAATAATAAGTCTAACACATTACAATATTTTGCATAGGAATAGTTTTGTTTATGACATTTGAGCCACAAATATGTACTTTTAAAATAGCATGAACAAATATTTAGGTGTAATCTTTTATGGAATCTGTATGAAAGCGCCCATATTTCTTAGAGTTTTTTTTTTTTTTTTTTTTAGATTAAAGAAGGTCAGAAGTCATCTGAGGGACACATAATAACATTGCACCTGTTTATTGCCATCCATCCGTACTTCCACACCACGTATTGTTTCCTCCAATAAACCAACAAGCAATAAAGTGGAGGATCCTCTGTTTGGTGAAATGGCCAGGTGGGGAGACAGAGGAGAGAAAGTTGTGAGTGAAAGTCGGACTTCAGGGCCATTACCTGAGTCTGGTATTGACTGCAGAGTTCAGAGAATGGCCTTGGCACTAAGGTACCATTACAGCTCAATTGATCGGTCTGCACTTAAATCCAAATCCCACCTTGTTGCACAAGCCGTCGTGTCAGGATCCGGTGACCACGGAATATAGGTGTGTTTGTTTGTGTGTGTGTGAGTGTGTGTGTTCGCAAAAGTGCTCAGAAAATGTTGGTGTTTTTCCGAGGTTGCTCTTTGCCCCCCCCCCACTCCTCCCCTTCTCGCTCTCTCGCTACCAACTTGTTTTCATCTTTTTCCCGGCACTTCTCACTTCCTCTCTCTCTCCCCTTCCCCCGGAGTATTCGTTGCATAGTTTTGCAGAATGTACCTGTCACATTCACACATTTGCGAGCGAGTCTTATTAAAGTCTTTCAACATCCTCTTCCACTAAAGCAGACGAGGGGGAGAGCCAGATGTAGGCCGTTAAGTTGTTTTATGGACGGGGAGAAAAGCACAGACGCTAACAGGCTTATAAACATGAGCTCGCTAACACAACAAGTCTGTGGCCACGGCCCAGTCCCTGGTTTCCTCTTTACAAGTTAGTCGTTTAAGACCCAGACAGCCAGCATTGGGCAGCATAGATCAGAGCAACCCTCCTCAGAGCCGCTGACAGACAGAGGCAGGGCCCGCGCTGTAAATCCGGCGCACTCTAATAAAGCAATAAAAGGCCATTAAAAGTCAGTGTCCCTCAGCACTGGAAGATGGATGGAAAGGTGGAAAGTAAAGGAGACACTTTTAGATGGCTGAACACACCCACACACACTTTGGCAGGTTTTCTTCCCTTCTCCGCTCAGACAAACTGGGTATCTGCAATATTGATGCCTTCCTCCTGTTGTTACTCCTCTTTTATCCTTGCTGGCTGCGGCTCGCTTTTATGATAAAAAAGAAGAAGAAAAGTAAACACTGTGATTTAGAAAAGTGAAGTGCAATCTCTATGTACTGTTCTGTTCACTCAGTAAGCTCTCTGTTTACACCACTGATCTGCTTTCCTCCCTACGAGTCTACTGCAACGTTTCCCTCTACAATGATTTCCTACCGGTCCACGTTTTAATACGCACTATCATGCACAAACGCAAATGTGAAGTTGCCTCTCACATCCTGGCTGATATTTTTTTCAACACCAGACTTTCTTTTTAGGTCTGGGATTGTAATTATTTACTGGAACAATAATGCAAAATGTTTCATTTGCATTATCGAAATGTTTGTAACAGGAAGGACAATTTTTCCAGTAATGGGAAACCGACTCTTTTGTGCTTCTTTCCCGTCTTCCTTTATTTTCCCTCTTGTCGTTCTTTCACTCCGAGACTGTTCTTCTCACCAGTTCTCACACTGTCACCAAGTTTGTCTTCCCTTCCCAACCTGTACAGGGATGGAAAGGAGGAGAGCTATAGAGAGACGTTGTGAAGGCAGGAGGGACACAGCGCGCAATAAAACATGGATTCTACACACCCAGTCAAAGCTCCTTACTCCTGTTTGTACAAAGAATAAGAAAAAGATAAGAACAAAGTGTGTGTGTGTGTGTGTGTGTGTGTGTGTCCTCTGTGGCTGCTGGTATCGGAGGGCGGCCCGGAGCCAAACGAAAGCCGGCCGAGGCCCTGACATCGAGTCCCCCGAGTGCAGCGGCCACTCATTGTGCTTTGTGCCCAAATTATGATTAATGGAAAATAAACAACCTTGATGTGAAGCCTGCTTTGATTTTCTATGAGCCCCGGCAGTGCTGTAGCTGTAGCTACTCCTCTGGCCAAGAGAACAGCGCTGGACAAACACTCGACTCTCGGCCTCTCGGCGTTCCCACACAACAGCTTTAAATTAATGGACACGCGGACAAAGAAGCTGCTTTCACAACCTCTCCTCCTCTCACACAAACTCTTGCGCGCGTCGTCTCCGCACATTCGTAGACGCACAGAAACTCACAAACCGACATCTTGATGATATCTCAGTCCCCTCTGCCGCTAATGACCAGCTTGAGCGTAATTATATTAATTACCGTACGTGCCACGGCTGTCAATTGGCCGGCCAAAGAAAAGGGAGCGCTTGATACAAGTAGAAAGGAGAAAAGGAGCGGAAAGAAGGGAAAGGAACAAAGCTGCAGACGAAAGGAGTTGGAGAGTGGTCCGAGTGGCAAACGGCAGAGAAGGAGGGAGGAGAGGAGGGCGAAAGAGGTCGGGAAAATAGAGTGCAGAGAGCGAGAGAGAGAGAGAGAGAGGCAAAGACAGAGAGCGGGGGGAGAGAGAGGAAGCCTGATCAATTGTTCATTTTACAAAGTCACTGAGACGTGTCAGCAGTGTCAATAAGTGAATTAATTTGTCTGTGGGTCTCCGGAGCATGACACCATATCACTCTGCTCCCCTGAGACAGGCAGGGCCTCTAACCCTCTCTCTGTCACACACACACACACACACACACACACACACACACACACACACACACACACACAGACACACACAGACACACACAAATTCCATACAAGGATCATACAGGAACAGCTGACACAAAAACCTTTTCATACGAATGTTCCCATGCTTGTAGACGCATATTCTCACCAGACACACAACCTTTTTTTTTTATCATTTGGAAGAATATAACAGTGACGTACATTAATTCCCTGGAGACTTACCAACCCTTATTCATAACCACGACATGCCTAAAACCTAAGATAACCCGATATTAAAAAAAAGTCTTAACCCAAACATCTGGATTTTCCTTGTGGGGACCAGTGTTTTTGTTTCCAAAGTGGAGGTGAGTCTCCATAACGAGACTATACGAAGATATTTTCATCCCCCACATTGTGATTAATACAAGAACATATCAGAATTTAGGCATCTAATTCACCTTCAACTCCATGAATTAAAATCCAATTGAAATATATTACTTGATAGCAATACAAACACACACACACACACACACACACACACACACACACACAAAATAGTAATTCATCCTCATCCGAGCAGCCATCCCCAAGGGAGGCTATTGTCCGCTGGTGACTGACATCAGTCAGCCACCAAGAGGGACCCTCGACCACTGCCTGCTGTTTTCATTACAGAGCCATCACCTCTTGCACACACACACACACACACACACACTCACACACACACACACATAAACTGTGTGCACTGACATACACAATGACAAACACTCGCTCACTCCTCTGACAGATTTCCCCTCAGTCCCAACTACCCATTCAATCCAACTCAGCTAACACCCACATTAGGCCCTGACTTCCTCTATTTCCCTCTCTGTTGTTTTCTATCTCTTCTCCCCCCCCCCACCCGCTTCCTTTCATGGCCCACAGGGTTGAACCGTCCCCCCCCCCCTCCCTCATGAGGCACAGTGTTGTTTGAGGGCTGCTGTGATGACCGCCCCAGGCTCCGCCACCACAGCACCGCTTCCTCTCTACAACTTCACAGTGGACCCACGCTGCAGAGCATGCTGGGAGCTTTTCATAATCCCACAAACACACTAACACTGTCGCTCACGGTTACCAGCGCATCTGCCAGCTGCCAGAGGGGCGTGAAAAGGAACCCGCTATCTCGCAGAGACGCACACAGACTGACACACACACACACATACACACACACACACACACACACACACACACACACGAGTGGAAGCAGCAGATTGCATTCAAGGTGATAGATAGAGCACTGTGGGAAGGAACTGTGCCCGTTCAATTACAATCATTACTACCACTTTGGGAGATTTGTCATGGTCAAAGTGAGTTGGAGCCGTGGAGGAATCACCTTGAGCCCGGTAAAGTGGTGTTGTTTTCGGTTTTCACGAAAGGGCCACGACGTACTCAGAACTCTCTCCCGGCTTGAAAATTACTTGCATTTAACATAAATTAGTTACTCCAAAATTCCAAACAGATGTTGAAAAACTAATCCCTCAACGGTACGCGACTCTTCAAAAAGCACTTGGCTCCTAAAGAACGGTGATCCACGAACCCGCAAACTGTCGACTGCTTTCAGGCAGCGCAGCAGTACACTCAAATGTGGGGTTCGCTGTGCCTTTCGCTGTCGTCTCTGGGCTGGACAGGGGCGGGTGGGCGGGCCGCGTGGCAGCGCGGGCTGTCACTCAAAGCGGGACCTGATAGATGGAATTAGAGAGGGCCTGGACGGTGTGATGGCGCCACACAGGAGACCGAGGCCTTGCTGTCACTGATTGACTGACTGACAGACGGAGGGGAGAATGGAAGACAAGGAACACACACACAGCTGCGGAGCTCCGACATGAGACCTCCACGGCTCCGACAAAAGGATCGCTGAGTGAAAAAGTAAAGGCCAAAGCCATCACCACACCTTTGCTTACAGGACACTTTAGAACGCGTTTAGGATTGGATCGACTGCGAGTACATTTGTATTGATATGTGCAGTGATGTGGGTAAACTATGACCTTATATGTGGTTACTCAAATGTGCTCGTATCTTTTGGTGCATGATGCCTGTCTGTGCTGCGTTAGTGGTGATAATGAAAATAGGACGATGGCAATTCTATGAAAAATATCGATTCATATATATATGATATTTATATTTGGCCAATAGTAATGTTTTAATCAACCCCTGAACGTAATCTTGTCACGGATCTCTTTAAGGAATTGTGAATATATTTAGTGGGACATTTTACAGCTGAAAAATCAGCGTGTACTCTCACCGGTAATGGTGACACGGTTTCTAAATCGCCTTAAACATAGTTTGACATTTCTTCACTGCAGGTTGTCAATTATTGGCTGCCATGCAACAATACCAATGTAGCTGAAGAGGTGGAAAGTGATTTCCGTTATTCGTGGAGGCCTAACCTTGGTGTGTTACAAGGTCTCACATGTTACCACTCTGGCCTGTCAGCAACCTCTGAACTTTAACCTTGTTTTCCTTCTTTTTTTTTTACCATGGGTCATGACCTCTATCCAACTGTGGTTTTGTGGTTGAGACAAGAAACAGAGACAGGCCACAGTCACAATCAATTGATCTAACACTCGTTTCTCCGTTAGAGTCACGGATCTCCTTTTTGAGAAGAAACGTCTTCTCTGAACCTGATTTCACGAGGATGAGGGAAGACGTTATTGTCCACTGCTTCTGCATGACGCCTGTTCATGTTCTCTGACTCAATACACCCAGAGACTGCCCGAGATGAAACGCTGTCCAGGACACTGTCATTTACAAATGGGAGGCCTTTTTCCATCTTTCTGCCCATGACATGAAAGAAGGCCTCTCCTCTCTCCTCCTCTCAGTCGGGAAGTATCCATTCATCACAGTCAATCTGTTAATGCCAGTGTGTGTGTGTGTGTGTGTGTGTGTGTGGAGGTGATCTCCAATCTGTCGCGCTGCTGCCACCTCACCAGTCCTACATGCCTGATCCCGGTTTATTCATCTAGCATATCATCCAGAACGGCTTTCTCACACACACACACACACACACACACACACACACACACACACACACACACACACACACACACACACACACACACACACACACACACACACACGCACACAAACACGCATCATCATCATCTCATAGTGTTTTCTCTTCCTCACACATGAACAAGCACACACAGATTCACAAGATCCCTTTGTGCAGAGTTCCTCCTAGTTACACACACACACACACACACACACACAAACGGTATCTCCTTTCTTCGCCTCATCTCTTACAAATATTTTTTCTGCCTCTCCAGCTCATTTATCTCGCCTCCCTTGCTCTCCCGTCTCCTCGCTGCCGTCCATCGCCTCTCAGCTTGGCCGTGTCCTCATGCACAATCACAAATGCACACAATCCATTCCCCCTCATTCCCAGCCAGTCATCCTGAACAGCCCTCTGTGGGGTAAGTAGATAGGAGGCTGTTGAGACATGTAGAGCCGAACAGACCTCTGAGGATACCGGCTGTCCCACTGCTGGGAGCTACTATAGGAAGAGGGGGTGGGAGGAAGGGTTCAGATGAGAGTGAGCCTGGAGAGAGGAGTAATGGCCAAGTGTGTGAATTTCTGTGTGTATGT
This sequence comes from Ophiodon elongatus, assembly GCA_016806645.1. Taxonomy (NCBI): domain Eukaryota; kingdom Metazoa; phylum Chordata; class Actinopteri; order Perciformes; family Hexagrammidae; genus Ophiodon; species Ophiodon elongatus. The sequence goes on along the minus strand of JACSYO010000324.1, from coordinate 3,462,745 downwards.
GTGGGAGGGGGGGTCTGCAAAAAGTGCAGTGGGTGGGTGGTTGGGTGTGAGGCGATGGAAAAGGGTGACAAAGACCGAAGTAGTCATCCACTGCGGACAGGAAAAGCAGCACAGCCAGACGTCAGAGTGCCACTCTCATACAGGTGTGTGTGTCTGTGTGTGTGTGTGTGTGTGTGTGTGTGACAGGGGGTCAGGTTGGAGAGAGTAATCTCCCCAGGATTAAGAGTGCTGCTCCTGTGTTAATGTGACTGTCAATGAGAATTAAGTCCCTGGACCGATCCTCTCCCTCTCTCCCCTCTCTCCCCTCTCTCCCCTCTCCTGTCCGCCCTGTCACACTAATGACACCACTCTCTGTGGAGTGCCAGTGCGGGCGCTAAAAACAATGGGGAAATAATTACACTGTTTCAGTACAGTACAAATTGCAGAGTTGAGCAGCGGGACAACGAGAGATATAAGCAAAGAGAGAGGGAGGGGATGAGGGGAGGGGAGAGGGAGGGGTTGAGACAAGGATGACTAACAATTACAACACGATAGGGGTTGGGTCTCATTACTGCACCCATTAACATGCACCAAGTCTTTTTCCCCCATCAGTTTGTGTGTGTGCGCATGAGAGAGACAGAGAGGGAGAGAGAGAGAGGGGGGAGAGAAAGAGAGAGAAAGGGAGAGAAGGAGGGAGAGAGAGAGAGAGAGAGACAGAGGAGGAAGAGAGAGAGAGAGAGAGAGAGAGAGAGAGAAGGGGGGAGTTTGTGCGAGTGTGTGTGTGTGCGCCCAATAGTGTGTGCCCATAAGGTTCTGCAACACACCTCTCTGCCTCCGTGCGCAATCTGCCCGGAGAGCCCGGCGGCTCCTCATTTCTCTCCCATATGTCTGAGCTCCGCGCGCTCCCCTCTCTCTTCCCAGCCGATCACGATCCATGCAAAGCGATTAGGAAGGCGCGTGAAAAGAGCCCGGTCAGCGGATCAGCCTCGCAGATCACTCAATAGGCGCCGAGCTTCGACCGATCGCTTCTTTAAGCTCATAGCGGTAAAAAAAAAAAAAAACACACACTGCATCAATCTCACCTCGATGTCCCCTGCCCTAAGCGACAGCACGCGCAAGTCACGGTCAGCGGGAATTGACGGACGTTTGAATTCGGCTCATCATGTGGTCCATTTTTACGCATGGCCATCACGCGCCGTGCGAGCGGAGTCAATTGGAGAATCGCTGAAGGTTTTTGTTGGAAATCCTGATGCTTTTTTTTTTTTTTTTTTTTTTTTTTTTTTAAGAAATCGTTCCTCAGCAAAAATGTTTGCTGCACTCTGAGCCAAGAACATCAAAGTTGCTTTCAGCTCGCAGGTCATTTCGTGAGTCAGACAATCGCCACCCCTTCTCTCCCTGCTGCCCGTGGACACAAATGTTCCACATATCTACAGCCAAAGTCCCCCTCTGACCCCATCCTCGTTTCATTAGCCTATTGACCGTGCGTCATGAAAAGGCACAGGGAATTAAAATGTGAATCTATACTAATTTAATTTGAATAAAAAAAAACACCACCTTACCCAAATCTATAAACCCGATGGCATGATCACAGGGAATTGTAAAGGATCCAGGTGAGAGGGTAGAGCGCTTTGCCACTTTCTGCTTCAACTCCACTGGTTTTGTTTTCCACTAAACGGGGCAATCCTTTTGAGCCTCCTGTCCAGTTCCGGGGAGCCCGCGCACAAAACACACCGAAGCAGGGGTGAAGGAGGGCTACTGCAACGCCAGAGTACCAGCCCTCCGGAGCCGGGTGAGAAAATAGAGCTCGCGCAACAGCGATGTGCTCCAATGTGCCATGACGGTGCCGCGTCCCATCTCAAAACCACATTGAGGAGAAAGTCATGAAAAGTGCGTAATTCCCCCAAAGAGACACCGGGCTGATGTCTCCTGCGGCCACTCCACACAAGTTCATCCCCCCCGCCTTGCGCGCGACTGTCACACGGAGGCGTTAAAGTCGCCGGAGAGCCGCCGATGAGAGCAATGGTATAGTGATGCAAGAGTGATAGTTGCGCTCCCGTCGCTCCTCCCGAGCAGGGATCGATTGGACATGAGAAATGCGATGCGAGCCCGTCTTCCCCATTCAGAACACGTGCAACAGCGCCCGCCCAGTTCACCAGCTCCCAAGTACACCCCCCTCTCCCTCACTGATGTCATGTAGTTTACAAGTAGCATGGACCGTTGAGGGGTGGGGGTCATCTTAACAAGTCGTGTTTTGTCATTGTGGAATACTTGACATGTCCGTTTTTTTTTTATTGTTTTGTTATTATATTTTATGGTTTGTATCAGGTAATCTTAAAACGGACCAGGTACAACAGATCGGGGGAGAAAAGATTGCAGAGGGAGTATTTTGGGTGCACACCTGGCAATGCACCGTTTTAACATTGTCATAGATTTTACAAGGGATATTATCTTCCTATGTGAAGAGTATCATTGATTTCATTTTATTTTTTTTTTATCAAATTTGTAGGAGTTTGCTTCATTGTGAAAGTGTTGACACTTCACCACTACATTACTTGTGTGTAACTTGTGTGTGTTGAGTTGAGGAGGGGGGTCTGGTGACTGACAGCTGCTCGTTGTGCGCGAGTCGATGACCCCTGCTCATCACATAATAGTCCACCTCGCCTCCACACTTCGATCATGTTACAGATGGTGTCTGGATATCAATACTTGCGTCTGTACTCTGCTAATACACGCGGATGGTGTAAATCTAACCCCCCCTCCCACCGCCATGTTAAACAGAATTTAATCACCGCCGCCTCTCCGTTACGCACCAGGAGACAGCCTATCAATTATTCCATCCCCAGAATATTCTAGTGTGTTGATGGCGATTGATTGCTTTGCGCTGTATTTGCAGTCGTTAAGACTTAGAGGAGGTCGATGTCTGCTAACGACCCAAGGTGAGGAGTATCGGATACGTTCAGATCTCTTCCTTGTTTTCTGGTTGCCAGCATTGCTGGGCCACACGGCCAGCCCTGTGTCAGTGGAGGTATTTTGTTTGTTTGGAGTTGTTTGAAGACACGTGACTTTTAATTTACCGAAGCAAGAAACATGCAATGTGATGAATTTCAAGACTGAAACATGGAGCGCTGGCATTTATCTTACAGTAATCTTGTCTAGCACTGCGCTTCTCTTATGACCATTTTTCTACCTGTGCATGTGCATGACTCTGATGATTAGTCACTGACGTGGGTTCACCAGGACTGAGGTACGAGCAGCCTTTTAGATTCAAATTAAAAGAAGAAACATTAAACTGAAGTAAAGATCCTAGTTTCAGCACCATGGACAGGGCCAGACGCGCCGCATATATAAATTCAGGACGCTGGACAGCTCCAGACTGTTCTGTCACTGTGCTTTTCTTTTCAGCTTACTTTGCTGTCAAGTCGCTAATCCGACAAAATAAACAAAAAGTAGATGAACTGTGTCGAGTGTGCGTGAAGGAAAAAAAAACAAAAAAAACACCAGAAACTTGATAAAACGTAATATATTTGTTTGCGAAGGCAAGTGGTTGTGTCTGCTGAACCCGCATGTCACAATGGGGATCGGAGGCCTTTTATCTTAAAGTGAGGCAGCTAATGGATACAACAGCCCACAGCACTTATCTCATCTATCCATCCTCAGAGGGGCCAGGTAGTATCAGAGGAAACCACATCATGTGACGTAAACACAGACTTGAAAGTGCAAGGTCGAGCGGGGTGAAATCTAATTTACCTATACTTCCCGTCACAGTTGTGAAGTGTTACAGAGCCATCCGTTTACTTAACATGTTTCACAGCATGTATCCGTTAGAGTGGTTCATTCGGAAGCCGGGATGGCAAGTTAAAGGTTGCAGCCTCATCCCTTATATGTTGAGGCAAGGGTAAAAGTATAGGCTGAAGTCTTCTAGGCGTGTCATGTATCAGAGGAGCGGGGTTATGGGATCTCCTCTGGGATTGTTCCCCCCAATAACCATCGCCATGGGGATAAAAAAACCATTAAGGCTGGCGCCTGAAAACGTGGGCACGGTAAAATGACCGGGTTGTGATTGATTTGTCTGAGTTCAGCAGTGACAAATGTTTGTCTTTTGAGATCAATTAAATTGTGCTAATGATCACGTTGTTAAACGCAAAGATAAATGATCGTTGGGCAATAATAGAAAGAAGTAGGGCCAAGAAACACACGGATCAGAAAGTCAGGAATATAACTACAGATGTCAGACAAACTAAAATAGGGCACCAACAGTCAGCAGCTAGTGAGACATCTCAATGAAACTGAACTTGCAAAAAATTCTAATTCTAAAGTGTGAATCACGGCTCAGACGTGATAATGACTTTACTCACAGCTTCCACCTCAGTGATTAAACCTCGGCCCTTTCTCGCAATCAGCTCTCCTGTCCTGACGCGTCGACAGCCCACGTCTTCTCCGCCCTACATTAAGGGCGACAGAGATAAGCAACTCAACATTTCTGAAGAACAACACACGATTACCCACGGCGAGACTAAACGAGGCCACCCCAGACATGGCTGTTGAGGAACTCTGGAAAGGTAAACTTCCAGCGGGGCCCGAGGCCACGCGCGTAGGGCCCCGTTTCATGGAGAGGTCTGCCTGCGACAGCAACAAGTGATTCCACCGGCGCACGTACGCTTGGGCCCTGGCGGCCAATGAAGCGAGGCTATACTGCGCGCACAGCGGCCGCCGCACGCAGAGGAGATGGTTTTGCACGGAAGACTTTGTGTTTTCCTCGCGCTTCGCACTTGAAATCGAAAGGTGGGGTTAGGTGATCCGACGCGTTTTCTCGCGTCTTCTCTTCCACTCAAGTGCTCCATTTTGGGATACAGGCAGGCTCTGCGCTGTAAAACAGGAGTTGGTCATCGATTCGGAGCCGCCATGAAGGTTAATGAGAACAGACATCTTGGTTCCTCTGTTTTGATTCCCCCACCCCCACCACCACCACCCTGCATGGAGATTCTTCATTTCTTTACGAGGTCACTGGCAGTAACCTGAGCAGGGCCATAAATAGTGCCCATCCCAGACAGGCCCGGTGTCTGTCAATACCCCGAAAGTTCAGGCACAACATCCGCAAAAAGCTGACAGGAGCACGACTGCTGACATCAAACTTGTGATATTGGAGCAAACACTTGGACAAACAGGGACTTCTGATGACCCACTGGATCTATTTGTGAATACATTGTTCTCACCCTTTACACTGTTTGGAACAAGTCTGTCGGGGACCATCACAAAGCGCAGGCTGACGATTTGGTCTCATGTGTGATGTTATACTGCCCCCCTGTGGCTCAGATGCGTCACTGTTCACTTAGTAGTTTTTGAGGTCATCCAGATTTATTACAGTGACAGTAAAAACTGGACTAGTGCCCTTTTGCGAAGAGCCCTCTCCCTCCTCAGACCTGAACTCACTAAAATAATGAAACCCACAGCAGAGAGCAGTCTGGTGTCAGCAAGAAGCGGCCTTCAGTTTTTTACCCTCCAAGGTCAGACTTCAAAAGATGATTGATTAAATTAAGATGAATTAAATTTCTGATGCCAAATACGGCCAGCACAGATAGGAAGACATGCTTCAGCATTTTTAAGAATCATTTATTTCATAATATTACACAGCTTTTGAATATGAAATCGCCTCCGAGTCAAGCAAAGCCTCGACCAAAAACTTCTCACTGAGTTCAACTCGGTTTCATCGATAAATAAAAGATCACGCTCACGGAGAGGCCAGGTAACACGGGAATGATCTGATCGCTCTCAATACTCCTGTGCTTTGCATCAGACGGCATGCAAATTGTGTTCATTCCATTTTGGTCGAGTTTACCTTAAAATATAAAACAACATTCGAGAGTTTAGAAAAGGTAATGTCACCAGCAGCACCCTCATGTTTTGATCATACTGACAATGCATCAAACCAACAAACATACACATGTTTAAATAATGAACGTTACGATTGTAAAAAGAAGCCCACGTCAACTGTAAAGAAAGACACAAGAATAAAAGGTAGATTTAAAAAGTCTCCCAGATATTTCTGATATTTAGCTGACAAAAGCAACATGATTTTTCATCGTGTCGCTTTAAAGAATGGAGTGTTTACTGACAAATACTTTTTACAGTACTTACTATCAATGTGTTGTACAAACACTAATACTGATATAAAAGAAATCCCACTTGGCAGTAGGAGTGTCTCAGTTACCGTCTGTCGATCACTTTTAGAGCTTTTCCGATGAGCAAAACGTAAATTCATATGTCAAACTAAATGCAAAAAAAACAATATGCGGTAATCCAGCAGGTGCTGCACATCATATATTAAACTGGAGTATGCTGGGTGTGCTCAGAAACTCTGGTGGGATTGTCAACGGCTCTGAGGAGGCTGGCATCAAGGTGACACTGATGAAATGTGACAATATGTCGCGTGTGAAGGGACGCCGTAACAGCTGCTCATTAGCTAACTTTGTCGGCGTGGAATGAAGTAGACGCAGCAGCGGTAATGAAGAAACATAGGACACATCTTATCGCTCTCCAGATGCTGCGACTGCACACGCCTCGTCTCTTAACTGATTTGACACTAATAAGAGCTGGTGGAGGCTATTCAACCCTGAGTCGTCCGCCATATTACTTTCACTCATCCAGACCTATCAAAGCGGCGGACAGGAAGTGACAAATACTCAACCAGAACCACTGATGGAGGAGGTAACTTTCAAAAAATATATATTTAAAATGACTGTGCCAAATTGAAGCGGCCTTTAGATCACAACAATCTGCAGGTTCATGTTCTTCAGCGTCCGGATGTCTGTGTCCCACACTCACAGAGACTCTAGAGTTCATCATGAAGGGTGCGACGCTGCCATTTGGGATGGTGCGTGACGTAATCAGCTGCCTCCAGCACAAGGCGCATGAACTCCCCCACATCAAATGAGTAGTTGGTAAACTTCGGATGGTCCCCGAGGGTTGGATGGTGACCCTGAGGGAGGTGATGGAGAAACTTGAGTACATCAAATGGACACATAAAAGCATTCCAATATTTGTGTTTGTGTTGTTACGGTGCCCTTGCAATTAGGTGACACGGGATGTAACACGCGTGAGAAGGGAAGTCTGTTTGTTGGTTTTACAATGCCTCTAATTGCCCATAATGAGATGAGTGTATGAGAGTGTAAGTGTGTGAAGATAGGTGAGATGAATTGAGAAGGCTCACACTGAGGTGCCTGGGAGCTAACGGTTGGTACGGGAGTTTCCCCTACCTTGTCCTGTGGGTGCACTTTGTCCATTTTCTGCCAAGTCACGTATCGAATGCCCCGTAGCCGCGCCAAATCTCGATAGCAGCTCTCATCCTGACAATTATATCTGGAAGGGACAGATGCACACACTTTATCTTTTGCTCTCCTCGGTCTGCCTCACTTTTACTCCTTCGTGCTCAATCTTTTTCTCTCTCTCTCTCTCTCTCTCTCTCTCTCTCTCTCTCTCTCGCGCTGTATGCACACTGTGGTTCTCGCTCTCTGTCACTCACCAAAAGTGCACACAAAATACTTCCACACTTGCTCATTCTCTCTCTCTCTCTCTCTCTCTCTCTTTCTCTCTCACATACACACACACACACACACACACACACACACACACACACACACACACACACACACACACACACTCCAAAAAGCTCTTCTACCCAGGGAAGCCAGGTGTGATGAATGCCTGGTTAATTAGACAGTATTTCAAAGTCATACACCAAGTGTCTGAGGGCTACTTTGGGCACAGCACGCTGCCATCGCTCTCCCTGCTCCCCTCTCTGTTGTTTACTGTCTTTCACTCAAACACACACACTCACAGGCAGACCAAAATGTCACTCACAGCTCAAAGATTACAGCCCAGTCCGGGAGGAAGAGGAGGTGTGTGAGACCCGCCCCGTGCATCCCGATAAAGATGTCAGAGTTGCTAGTGATCCTCAACTGCACCAGGAAGGGAACATCCCTGAAAGACAGTCAGGGAGTCGCACATCAGTCATCTTCGTTGTGTAAACACAGTTGCTATTACCGAATCTAAAAAGCTTAACATTGACGTATTCATATAGAGCACTGTTACATTGCTGACCAATGCTAAGCAGCACTGAATTCCTCCTGTAGTACTGTGACAAGCACCCTATAACTCACTTGTATTTGTAGTCCACCACGTTGACCTCCAGTAAAGGCACAGTCTTGAGGGCATTTACCAGCTGTAACAACAACAGAGGGTCGTGTTCTCTGATCAATGAGAGAGCAAACAAATATAGGCAGTGACCATATAAATCACAAGCCCTTTTTTACTCGTACTGTTTATAGCAAATACGATTTTAAATAGGCACTTAACAGATGTGGGCAGTAAATCAATGGTGGAAAGGAGGGGCTGAGGGTGTGAGAGAGTTGTATAGAGAGAAGAAAGAGAAGGAGACAAAGAGAGAGAGAGAAAGTGAAAGACAGAGCAGGAAGAAAAAGGAGAACCGGATGGAGGGAAAAAGAGCAAGTGCAAGAAAGTTAAGAGCCAGAAAGGTGGAGGGAGGGTGGTGCTTCACTCACCTCCACTTGGTTTAATATCCGTCTGTATTCTGTGCTGCGTGCCAGCAGGGTGACACGAACACGCCCCTCCTGAAAACAGCAATGAGCCCAATAATCAATCAGCCAAGGACAGAAAAGATAGGCGACTGGCAAAAGCCTCTATTTAAAATGTGTCTTTAGTACAGCACAGACAACACATTAGCTACAGTCCCATCACAAAGTATTTGTAAAAGTGGAACCAAAGGTTTTCTTTTCTGATGTGCTCTTATTAGTTTATACAGCGTGTAGATGTAATATATTCTTCTACTGCCACCTTGTGTTCTGCAAGAGAATTTAAACGTTTTAAGACAACATGTATAACTTGTGGGCATAAACAATAATGATCATAACTTCATTATCTTTAAATCGAAGTCAACAGCGACTTGCAACCTATTCAATATGCTGTACACAATAAAGCAGCCAAACTACGACACCTCACCTGAGGCAGTGGACAGATATGTATTCAACACAGACCTCATTTATTCTCTTCTACTTAAATATTATTAAAAGTAGTGAAAAAGATGCCATTCTGAGAAAGACCAGGACTGAGCAAGTTATGACAAGGGGGGAGATGGGAGGAGAGGGGCGGTGGAGGCGGATGAATGGGACACAATAGAGGTGAGCAGCAGTGTGAGTCTCTGGCTGTGCCATTAATCTAGGGATGAAAGGAGGAGGGTCAGAGCAGAGAGGACCTCTCATTCAGTCGCAGGCCTGCTATCGCCAGCAGCCCCATGTCTCGCCGAAAAGCCTCTTAGCATATTTCCAGCCAAGGCCATGAATACTCAATGAGCTGCTCTACAGGAAGGAAGAAGTTATTGGGCTTCGCTGGTCATAAAGATACATTCAAGTGCTTCAAACCTGGGATCATAAAACACCTGCGAAAAGTGGCGAAGAGTTATAGATGAAGGATGAATGAGGAGGTGGCTGCGGCAGTATTCACGCGTGCACATCCATCTTTCAGGAACTAGAAGGCTACAGTCGGTGAGGAGCTCTCTCCCCGAGTTTATCGTAGTAATGAAATCACCTACAGTGAAGTCTGATTGCAGCGAGTCGTAGTGAGTGGCGTGACCTGGCTCTCCATCACACATGGTTGCTCATTTGGCTCGTCAACATAAAATTTACTTTAAGAACCTGATCTTTGCTTAAAAACTGGAAGCAAAGATAAAAAAAACATATTCTGAAATCATAGAGGGGTTGGAGCATTACAGTATTACCGTGTGTTATTTCTGTTGAAATATATCAAAGTAGAAATGATTGGAAATTGATTATAGACCATTAAAATGTTTTTCCCAAGGCCTGATGGCCCAGAACTTAACATGATGTATTTCTTTTTTTTATATTTTCACTGCAAAGATATTCACTGCTCGGTTCCTGAAAAATGTAATTTCCAAAATATTACTGAGGTGTAAAATGTCTTAACAGCTCAACTCAACTGATTATCTATTTGCCATTTTCTCAAAAAGGGAAAAACATGAATACTTTTCCTCGCACCTAAACCTTTCCCTCACGTGTGTGTTAGACCACTCCATATCTTGTCAACTACAAGGCATTAAATCACAATGTATTTTCATTTAGGAGAAATATTGTTACATTCACAAAGTAGGAATCAGAGGTGCAAGAAAGACAAAACGTTTGTGATATTCAACAGTGACAGAAAGCAGAGACACTGGTGGAAAGCATCAAAAAAATGTTGTCACACACTGAGCAGTTATTTGAACTCGCTAAAGACTTGTAACTCTAGATCTATCACAGCAAACAACTCACAGCCTCGCTTGACAAAGTTCTGTTCTTAGCCAGTTGCTCCTTTCACTCATGCTATTTTGGTACATGTGTAAAAGGACACCAAATCAGCAAACAGTCTCTGCCGATCTAGTGCTTTGGTTTTGGTGCTTTTACTAAACACACATCTTTCTCAGTACGTGAAATCGTCGGGTGTAATGTGACAAAACACCTTATTGTGTATTTATCAATCAGTTATCAAGACTTTAAATCAAGCGGGACACAAAACTGAGTTCCCTGACCGGGAATCGAACCCGGGCCGCGGCGGTGAGAGCGCCGAATCCTAACCACTAGACCACCAGGGACCTGTTTAAGCCCCTAGCAGAGGTCATGACCTCTGAACCTTGGTCCAGATGGCTGTGCAGTTCTTCTTGGAGGTCACTGATGCTGGTAAAACCACTGATATTTTAAAGCCCCTGGAAACCTGGTTTTAAATCTTTAGTATAATTCTAACATTAGATATGTATGACTGAAAAAGTCTGTTAAAGTTCAGGGAAAAAAAACATTCCTTGATATTTTATTAAGAGTTTATCAATCAAAAATATAATCTGTTTCATCAGAATCATGTGTGTTTGGTTTGATCAGATTAAATCGACAGCAAGCAACTCCACAACTGTCAAATCCTGTTTGGAAATATGTGACATCACAGCCAGTTGTTCAAACTGACCTCGAACTTTGACAAGAAGTCGTGTGGTCTTTAATAAGGACCCCATCACTCACAAAGACATTTCTAAATCACAAACACAAAGATTTAAAACTGAGTTCCCTGACCGGGAATCGAACCCGGGCCGCGGCGGTGAGAGCGCCGAATCCTAACCACTAGACCACCAGGGACCTGTTCAAGGACAGAGCAGAGGTCATGACCTCTAAACTGTGGTCCAGATGGCTGTGCAGTTCTTCTTGGAGGTCACTGATGCTGGTAAAACCACTGAATTTTAAAGCTCCTGGAAATCTGGTTTTAAATATTTAGTATTATTCTAACATTAGATATGTATGACTGGAAAAGTCTGTTAAAGTTCAGGGAAAAAAAACATTCCTTGATATTTTATTAAGAGTTTATCATTCAAAAATCTAATCTGTTTCATCAGAATCATGTGTGTTTGGTTTGATCAGATTAAATCGACAGCAAGCAACTCCACAACTGTCAAATCCTGTTTGGAAATATGTGACATCACAGCCAGTTGTTGAAACTGACCTCGAACTTGGACAAGAAATCGTGTGGTTTTAATAAGGACTTCCATCACTCACAAAGACATTTCTAAATCACCAACACAAACTCACGGCTTCAAAACTGAGTTCCCTGACCGGGAATCGAACCCGGGCCGCGGCGGTGAGAGCGCCGAATCCTAACCACTAGACCACCAGGGACCTGTTTAAGCCCCTAGCAGAGGTCATGACCTCTAAACTTTGGTCCAGATGGCTGTGCAGTTCTTCTTGGAGGTCACTGATGCTGGTAAAACCACTGAATTTGAAAGCTCCTGGAAATCTGGTTTTAAATATTTAGTATTATTCTAACATTAGATATGTATGACTGAAAAAGTCTGTTAAAGTTCAGGAAAAAAATTATTATTTGATATTTAATTAAGAGTTTATCAATCAAAAATCTAATCTGTTTCATCAGAATCATGTGGGTGTGGTTTGATCAGATTAAATCGACAGCAAGCAACTCCACAACTGTCAAATCCTGTTTGGAAATATGAGACATCACAGCCAGTTGTTGAAACTGACCTCGAACTTGGACAAGAAATCGTGTGGTCTTAATAAGGACGACAACGTCACTCACAAAGACATTCCTAAATCACCAACACAAACTCATGGCTTCAAAATTGAGTTCCCTGACCGGGAATCGAACCCGGGCCGCGGCGGTGAGAGCGCCGAATCCTAACCACTAGACCACCAGGGACCTGTAGTGCTTACCAAAATCTAAACGTGACATTATTAGATGAAAATGAATGTCTGATTGACCAGGTTTTTAATTCTTCAATTGGAACACAAAGCACAGCCAGCAGAGAATTGCAGGTAGGCTGATGTGCATGTATTTAGTCTTTTTGCCATCAAGACTGTATTTATCCACGGCACCCAGGCCACGGTGGTGAAATAGTCAAATCCTCAACACTAGACCACCAGGGAACTAAGTTACTAAAACAGCATGCCTTCTGTGTGAAACAACATAAAACTATGGTCGTTCATGGATAAACATGTAAACTAGAATCCGAATGGTTTTACATGTTGAAGCTAATTGACCAGAAAGTGCACACACTTTATGTTACTGCAGACAATTTCAAGTACCATGTATATTCAATAGGTTGCTGACATCTTCCTCTCAACAAAGAGAATGACTACCATCGTCTAGTCCTAATTTATTCATCCATTACTCCCAGTCAGACGGGTGCTAGAACTTACACCAGCGTTTCCCAGGCAGAGGGAGACACCTTGAGAGGTCTCCAGTCTATGATAGTTCTTAACAATTTAACATAATCCCATTCAGATCAGATTGAATGAGTTGGCTTATTCTTTTCTTTTTCTAACGCTGCTGTTACCCTTGCTGTTGGTTAGTATAGTTCTGATGTCTAAATTGATAAAGAAATAATAAACTAAAGCAGGATAAATGGTGAGATGTGTGTGGGTGACCCCTGTTGTTAGTTAATCAAACGGGCCATTCTACAGGAGCATGAGGGGCTGAGTATGTTGGTGTACTGTTTACAATTGCAACAATTGAAGAAGCTCCCTGGTGGTCTAGTGGTTAGGATTCGGCGCTCTCACCGCCGCGGCCCGGGTTCGATTCCCGGTCAGGGAACTCCCCCTTTATGAAATCTTCTTGACCACGAAAACTAATAAGCTTGTTTCAATAACAGTCTGTGTACCACAATCTGCATTGATTTGAGTGAAGAGAGGAAAAGCTCTGGCAGAAAACACACAATGTAATCTTCACTAAGATAATATGTGTTTCTACCTTTACTACTATATTGAATTGTATTGGATTATAAATGTGTTCATGAAACTGTCCATCCTATGTATACAAACAAGAAAAAACAGATTAATAAAAGACGTTCTTTCTACCTTTGGCCCGTCTCGTGGGATGTTCAGTCGATGAAGGATATGCTGTGAGAACGCCCGAAACATCCCTTCACTGGAGCAATCTGAGATCTGCCATCAACACACACTGAAAGTGTCAAATCCACTCACATATGCAATTCATTTTTCAGCCATCCCTTCAATTCAAAATAATGTATTCAAATTATGACTTTGGTTGTATATAGTCATGCAAAAAGATGATCAATGTTTGCTTTTTTTTAAATTGACTCTCTGGTTTGAAGTGAATTGAATCAGGCTACACTCCTGCAGTTCACTGGGTTGAGATGAAAAACATGTAACACGCTGGGGCTCTGACAATTGGACACATATTTCTAACCTCCCTGGGATTAATATCATATGACCCTATGCATATCTCAAGTCCAAGAATCTCACACATACACTGCTGCACTGCAGCTGTAAATGTGAGCACATGAATGTAAACATGACATGTGCTGCTGCAGTGGCAATCAAAAGCAGCAGCTTGAGGCTGAGCTATCAATATTTCACGCCCCAAGACTGGAACCACAGGCCAACACATATTTACATGGTATCATCTTTATAGTAATCTCCTTGGAATTATCATTTAAATAACGTAAGCACTTGCTGAGCTTTTGAATGCATCACATAAATATTTGACCTGGACTGCATGTTTGTGATTAAACCGGATATCATTGTGCATTTGGGACCAATAAATCAATTCTAAAAAGTCTATCACAAAATGTGAGATAAAAACATATAAATTAAAACACAAACAAGGCAATATTGAATGGGACAATTTGTTGAAAGCACAAACACACACACACACACACACACACACACACACACACACACACAGACACACACACACACCAATATATAGAAGGGGAATCTTACAAGAGGCGTGTTGTAAAAGAGGCCGTATCTCATTCTCGGGAGGAGGGAGAAGAAGGCATCTTTAAAACACACCTGTGGACAGGAGTGAACAGATCAACCAAGTGAGCATACGGCACAGCACAGAAATCTGTCTGTGTATATGTTATGCAAATGTCTTTGCTTTCAAAAATATTGAAATGATGATGCTGGTAAACGTGGACAATCAGGCAATATAAAATATATGAAGCGTTATTGTTACCTGGTTAGATGGCACATCATTTTTGTTGGATTTTAAATGGATGGAATTTGACTGTCTGTAGGAGGTTCTTATCAGTTCAGCCATGGTTGTTCATACTAACTTCACAGTTTCTTACATGTATATTTCATCGAGACCCTTGTTGCTGCTTGTGGATACACAAAACACAATATTTCCTGTATGCCAGAGGATTTTTCCTGTAAACAACCAACCCAGTCCTCGGGGTCTGTGTCAACACTCTAAATGCTATAATTAGCTTTCATAAACGAAGACTACCAAGCAATTTGGGTGGTTACTACTAAACAACTATACTTGAGTAAGTGATGAGTTCAAGACGTTTATAAAAAAGGAGCATACAATGACCACACAGAAGTGACCATACACCTACTCTTTTCGAGTCAAAGGTCTTCAAGTGGATGATGTCATCTTCGGAAAAGGCCCTCCATGTTTCACCGAACAGATCACCATAACCATAAAAACTCTGGGAAAAGACATTAAAAAAGAAAGAAACAAATGTTAATCAAATTAATGTTACATCTGAGATGAAAAAC
Source organism: Ophiodon elongatus (assembly GCA_016806645.1). Lineage (NCBI taxonomy): Eukaryota > Metazoa > Chordata > Actinopteri > Perciformes > Hexagrammidae > Ophiodon > Ophiodon elongatus. The sequence goes on along the minus strand of JACSYO010000324.1, from coordinate 3,447,677 downwards.
AAACCAATAAAATTAGAATCAACTACAGCCTTAAGCAGTGCCAGGGTCTGTCATCTGTTTTCAAACTCTGCTGGTTGTATTTCTCTGAAGCTGTGGTTTTATACAAAATCTGTTATCACACTATTATCTGACAGCATGCCACTGTTTGGATGAAAGTGTGCGGTTTGGGCTGAAAGGTCACTGCTTTCCTTCTCCCCTTTCAGTTTTCTCTCTTTCCATGTTCCTCTTTCCCTCTGTGCACAGTGAGGGGAACAATGGGCCGGATAAAGCTGTCTGTAAAGCCTTCTGTTTTTCAAACTGGTGTTTCCCCTTGATGTCTACACCGGGCACATATGCCACTGACTTGTTAAACAAAAACTGTGACAGAAGTACACTGCAGACAAAATACTGTTTGGCTTTCCCGCTGGGTTATAGAACTCAAATCCAATCTCACTTTCCAGACCCTTTTCATTCCGTCTGTCTTGGACACGAAACTCTTGCAACTCGTATGACTGTGTTTTCATGTTATTTAGAACAAAAAGGTCGGAGAGGGTGTTTTACAGAGGGAGAAAAGCTCAAATATATGCCTAATCTTTAAAACAATTAGTGTATGCATCAGGATTTCGAGATCTTGAGTTGTATCGTTGTGACCCAAGAACAGATCCTATGTGTGACTCTTCATGTATTCCTTATGTAGCTAAAAGAAGGAGTCACCAATTCACTAAAGGCACCAGGACAGATGTAAAATCCTGTCTTGTGTTGTATTTTGACAGCGTACGGGATGTGCTGGTTTACCTTAAATAGAAACAACAAATTAAGAAATATCTAGATTCCACCCTCCATTGAATCTGTAATGGGAGACATCAGGTACCCACCGTGTCCCACATGATGATGTTGATATCTGAGCTGAAGGAGTTGTTTATGTGCTGGGAAATGTAGAGGTTGACAAAGTCACAGAAATGGTGGTACATGTTCACCCCTGTTAGGAAAACACACAAGTATTATTTTAGTGAACGTCAGTTTGTTTTAGGCCCGCTATCTGAAAGAAGAAGAATACTCAAGCTCTCGATACAACAAGGTTTTTAGAAAGCGTGAGTGGAACCCTTGCTATCCCACATTGTACATCAGAGCATGTGTATTGTTTTTCTTTTTCACAAAGGTACAATAAGAGAAAAGGTTTTAGCTACTTGTTTAGGTTGCAGGACTGTAAATTAAAGGGGGGCGTATCAGTGCTTGTGCACATTTATTTGGGTATCTGGAGTGCCTTCCAATCCACAAACTGTGAAATAAGACAACCCAGACATGTACAAAAACTGTTTTTAGTTGGCTGCCGACATTAGAAAACACGTGATTCAACAAGCCATTCCGATTTGGCTCCCCTTCCTATGACACATGTAGGCACATGAGAATATACCGCAACCCATATGAGTATCTCCACCCACGGCTTGAGAACTACCGTAACTAGGAAATTCATGAAACTCACGAAACTCACAGTTCGGTTCACATCCCGAATCGGCATCACGGATCACAGATTGGATCAGCACAAAATAAAAAAGAGAGCAAGTGTAACTTTGAGAGATCCCCCATCATGCTTTTTTGCCGCATATATCAATTGCCGATCATTGATGATCCATATGGTTACTTTGTTTTATTATAGCAGCTGGGCTACAAGGCTCTAGGCTTTTATTTTTGCGACCATCCCAAAAATAATTTCAATCTGAAGTCGGTATAAACCATCAAAAACTCTAAATGTCATCCTTTTACTTTGTTATAGTTATTTATAGTGGATTTAATGATGGTCAAAATTCAAATGATCAGGAAATTAAAGATGTTTATTGATTAAAAAAAAGTAGTGTTAGGTCATAATTCATCTCAAATATCTATTTCATGTCAGGGATCAGCGAATAAAAAGCATGAATGCGTATGTCCGGATCGCATATTTTTACTGAATATCGGCCGATAACGATTATCAGTAAAACTTTATTTGTGATGGTTAAACTGTGTAAATAATCCGCGGTTTACATTTTAAACTGAAGCAAGTAAACATGTTCTAGTAGAAACCCAAAACACAAGAATGAACCTGAAAACTAGCATGATATGTGACCTTTAAGTCATGTAAATCTTTATTACCTACCAGCATCCAGTTTCATGAAAACAGAGGGCTTTTCAATGACAACATCACAGTGTCCATCCTGTATGGGATGAAAGTCCAGCTCGGTGTATGTCTGCAGCTCAGCATACCTACAAAAAAAAGCTTGTTTAAAGGCTAAAGCCTGGCTTTTTTTTCTGTGTAATATGATCTGATGTTATTCGGTGTTTTCATTATTTTCAATTTGTTTGACCTGTCATTGAATTATCTGAGTAATGTGATTGCCTCCCATTGGTTGGGAGTTCATAATAAGAGATTATGAACTACGTGCACATTACGAGCAGCAGGAAAACATCTGACGAGCCAGCCAGGAGTCGAACCTAGAATCTTCTGATCCGTAGTCAGACGCGTTATCCATTGCGCCACTGGCCCGCTTGCCCCCTCTTTACGGCTTAGACAAAAGAGAAGAATGCACCCTCCACCCCCAACATTCCTGACTGGCCCCGTCTCCCCTCTCAGGACTGCTTTGAGCAGGAACAACGTGCTTTCCAACAGCTTAAGCAATATGATCTTAACAACATCAGAGGGAGATGGAGTGTAAAAGTAGAGAACTAAGCAAAACATTTTCAAATACATCATATATATGTTGTGATCTAGGAGTTAAATTGTATTTATATTAGTGAGGTGAGGAGGACAGACGTCATTAGTTCTGTTTAACAAAACAAAGTCACTTCTCTCGCTATGTCATTGGGCTTTTGAAATTACAATGGGTGCTAGTTTCCTCAATTCATTCAATGAATTTGTCTCTCAGCCAGTGGAATGGGGGAGGCTACTACTCCTACTGGGATCACAGCACATGCCTTTGTGTCTGTAACAGATTTAATAGCCGTCTATCTACACTGTCCTCCCTGAGAGGTAGCTGGAGCTGGCCTGACTCAAAGTGCACACACATACTACAACTACTAATTCCCCAGGCAGGACATTAACTGCCTCTAAGCTGTACAGAACAGTAATACCAAAAGAGGCCTGTTCAGCAAAATGCTGGCAATACAGTGCACAGAGCACCTACTAGTGACAGTCTGTGTTACTACATTCAAAAAGTCCCATACTGCCACTTGTCACACATGCTATTCAATCCACAAAGGCATTTCCCTGGTGGATTTGACGCTCTCACCACTGTTGCCCTGGTAAGATTCCCAGTGAGGGAACAGGATTTTGGCCCTGTTTAGTAACTACAAGTCAAAAGTACACGCTTGCATGCTATACATGGCAGATGAAAAATGAATTACAGAAGTAAATAAATACAGAAATTAATGTGTGAATAAACATAGAAGTAATAATAATAGTCAAGGTTATATACATCGCAAAAAGAGCTTTAAGTGCTTTACACAACAGCTCTTGGTCATTGCCCACTGCTGCCGGCGCCAATCTCGTCCACTTCCCAGGTGAGGTTCATCAGTTCATCTTGAACGAGCCTGCCTGCGCAAGAGCCCTCAAGCACTCGTCGATTTGACAGTGGTACAGCCCTAAACTCTCCGTGATGCCGCGTTCACACAAAACAGAGCAAGCTTTCCGCGCCGCGCGATTCACTGCAAAGTCAATTCAAAGACGCGACGCATATTCATGTCGATAAACAGAGTGTAACGAGTGGACAATTCTGTCTGATTGAGGGACATTTTTGCTGTTATTTTATGCGTGTTTTGTTATTTCTCCAAGGGACAGGCTAGGGGTTAACAGAAATTATTGAATAGGTGAACAAAAATGCCTAAATTAATTTAAGATATAATATAGATATATTATATCTATTTCCACACTTATTAATTTATTTGTATTTCTGTATTCCTTATTCATACTATACAACATGTTATATATATATATATATATATATATATATATATAAAAATAAAATCAAGGAACACACAGACACACTGTGTCATTAGTGCCTCCACATAAAACCATTAAAAAGCAATTCACAAATCAACCTCATGAGATGTAACCTGTCATGCATTACAAAACCTATGCTCATAAGCCCATCATCAAGTCCCTGGTATCTTGTGGTTTGGATTTGACGCACTCACTGCTGGGACCTGGGTTAAATTCCCGGTGAGGGAACATGCTTTCAGCCTCTTTTAGTGACTATGAAACCATGTTTCTTTCGATTTCCAAGAGCTCATACCAAAATCATTAGATTAAGCTCAGTAACTGAGTGTGTGAATGTGTGTGTCCTGCCTCACCAAGATTGCAAGGGGCTCTTGTGCTCTCCCTCTGCAGCAAGTGATCGCCTGTTCAGTCTGCAACAACCACCAATCTCACCCGTCTGAATGAAGTCCTCTTTGTATCTGCAACATAAACATGGATGACTTTGTGTCCGTGTAATGTTTTTATCATGTACATGTCACTTTAAAAAATACTGACCTCTCATGACTTCTGCGCGGCTTTCGGAGGTCCAAGTAAAGGTTAGTTGCCTTACAGAAGCGAGTGTGGCTACTACATCTTAATGATGAGTCTCCCTGGAAAAATAATATTAGGAGTAAAAAATATTTAGTATTCAAGTGATAATAACTCTGGACCTTGGATTGTCTCTACACTATACTTCCTCGACATTACTGCTTTTGAACAGCTAATTATGTTCAGGTCTATTGTCTGTGGATTCTTTTGTTTAACACTGTGTCTGCCTGTTGTTTCTTCCTGTTGACTCGGTAGGCCCGTGGGAACTAAGGAAATGAGCAGACTTACTGGCTTGCTGGCCTTGCAGAGTGTTTTGAGCTCAGAGAGGCGCTCCTTGACGTAGCCAAAGTCAGCCTGCTTCCAGAAAAGCTCCTGGGCCGCCTCCAGAGAACGGGCCCTGACAGATCAGAGATTTAGGCAGATCAGCAAAGCCAAAACCATAATGGTTCATCAATAATGCATGCGATGAATAATTACACTTTTACTTTGGAAAAACAATGGAGACTGTGGTTCAGTAAATTTAATACCTATGAATAAAAGATTACTATTAGTTGTTAAACTTAAGACTGCTGAACACCTGACACATCCTGAATGGCTGCAAGGAAAATGTGGAAAGTAAATTATGTAACATGCATTATTTGAGAAGGACAACGTAAGAACATAAAGTGTGGATATGATGTGAGGAACAGTACCATCCAGAGTCAGCTTTAGTACAGACTGGATAGCTAAAGCGCTTTCCTGGATCACAGTTCTTCTCGTAGCCCCAACAGGCAGGCAGATCCTGCAGTGCATCCTGTTGTAAAAACAAGGATATGAAGTGTGAATATATACATGTGTGCATGAGTAGGTATCTAAAACATGCATTTCTCTAATACCCTTCTTACTACAATTGTAATTGTAAACCCCACTCATCCAGTGCTCCAGTAAAACTAAAAACTACAAACTAAACTTTTACACAAGTTTCATGTAGTTATGAGTCACGATCTCAATCTCAAGGCACTTGGCAGTCATAGGGCTTTTTGAGAGATTTTCCTCACAGAACAGCAACACTAACTAACATGTTACTACTCTCCACTGAGAAAATATTTGAACAGTGAAAAATTGACAGAGTGCATATCTTACTTTAAAAGGGCAGAGTGGGTCCAGGCGGCATTGCTTGGCAACCCTCTTGTTGTTGTAGAAGAAGTAGGGTACGTGCTCTGGCGGCAGGGAGATCCTGCTGTGGTTGAGCAGCGGTGCTGGTGGTTTGTGGTTGATGTTCTCAGCCTTCTCGGTGGTGACCACAGTGAACGAAGAAATGATGCCCAGCGCTACCAAGAGCAGCATAGTCAGGAGTACACAGACATGTGAAATAGCTGCCCCTCTTCACAGCACTCTAAGGAGGAAAAAAAAAAAAGAGAAGAAGAAGAGCAGGAGGAGGAGGAGGAGGAGGAGGAGAGACAGACAGACTCAGACATGCACTCTGTAATCTTGGTTGAAAGCCCAACACCAGTTTACAAGCATGTGGCCACAAGCAAGTGTGTGGGAGCATAGCTCCAGGGGATCTGAGCGCCTCATGAGGAAAAGGTCCTGTTGCAGGATGTATTTCTGACCTTTTTCCGACTGTTGTTTGAGCAATCACAAGTGAGACTGAAGGAACAAATGGCTGGTAACAATGTGACCTGTGCAGTTCCAGGTGGCCAATAAAGTATTATTATGTATCCATGGTCCATGCTATGTAAGTCTCCAGTCTGCATGTGCTTACACAGCCCAAAGCCAGTTACATTATTCACTCCCGAAATCAATTATTGAAGAATATTACAGTGACTACTGTTATTGCAGTTACCACACTGTATGTGCTTTATAACAATGAGAAGGACTAGCGTTGGTGTATATAACTTTAAAACATGTATAACACTGTCTAAACAGTGGGGTTTGCAAACAGGTAGTTATATAATCACCAGTCATTAATCACACATGTTCTCAAGGAGTTAACGTTACTGGTAATTATTACTTAGTTATAAGGGTTAAGTAACAGTACAAACGCTATTTGACACGGGCGTAACGTGACGTCTGAAACCACTGTGCTGCTCTGAAACAAGGCTCTGAGATACTTCAGGAGTAAAGCTAAAGTTACACGTAGACACCGTGAAAGCACGAGGCTTCTTGAGCCCACTTATCTCAGGGTTAACGGTGTACGTCAAGTTTCTTTTAAAGCCCTCGTCGAATTAAGTAGTTCTATATAAGGTTATTTATCCTCCTTCTTGTTGCCGTGCGTCGGCTCTCAGAGAAGACAACGTGCTGCTATCAAACTTTAAGCTAGCGTTTAATTAACTCATCTTTAAGATGACGTTCACGTCGCAGCCCGTCAGGCGAGTCAGCGACTTGACGGGCAAGTGAGATACATCTCAAGACATGAGGAGATAATTACCCATTAATTACTCTTTTTCTTTTTCAGGGGGTAAAATATGCTCATACTTTATTGGAGGCTCGTGTCTGACATATGTAGCGGTTATGTGTCGGCTAACGTGTCCCGGTCGCGTTATTCTCGACAAAGCCAGGACCCCTTCACGTTAATTCAGGCTGTGAGTTACCGGTTTGTCTGTAAAGGAGCAGAGCAGGAAGATGTATTTAACGTTTCCTCGGTATGGAAACCTGTGACGGACACGTGTCTCACTATCAGCGGTCCTCTGGACGTGGTTAGTTTCTGTTCGAGTGAAAGGAGGTTTACCTGAACGCAATCCTCCAGACTGAAGCGATGATGTTGCCGGTGGTCGCCATAACACCGGAAACCTTATGGCGGGTTGTAATACGTAGCCACGGCCGCAGGGTGGCGCTGTGTACCACACTTTGTCCTTAGAGGACCCCGAAGAGCTTATAAGAGCTCTCCAAACTTTCTAGACTATTATACTGTAAATGATGATGATATATAAACCAAAATTAATCATCTATTAATTAGGTGGATAAAAGGCTGAGTTCGGGAATTGGAAAAAAAAACTCTTAAAGGGTACATTAATAGTTTGTCAAACCTTTGTTCAAAGTCACATAATTGTATCAAAATGTAAACGATTAAATGTTTCCCTGAACAAAAACCACAACAACTGTTTCTGTGTAGAGCATGTCGTATATGTTTCACATATAAAATGATTGTTAGTTTCAATAAAAGTGTATCAGTCACACTGTTACAAGTATGGCTAATCCTGTGTGAAACATATTGTTTTTTGTATGAATGGAATGAAAATGCAGACTTCTAATGTGTGAATCCACATAATTAAAATTAAGAATCATAGTATTTCTCACCACCCAAATAAATGTTTATTCATTTACATATTTATAAGGTTTAAAATCAAATCTTTCTCCTTCTGGATTTCCATCACAGACTACTCTTAGGTCTACACCACATTTTGTGATTTGTAAGGTGATAAGAACAATACATAAAATTCTCTGTACAATATTGTTTTATATATTTCTTAAACCATTCTGATTATGCATTAAGAAATGAACAAGGATGAATTTGTATAGTGCAAAAAAAATCTTGACCATCTCCCAACAGTTGTAAACTGTTTATACAATACTATGACAAAGGTTTAAACATGAGAAATTACGCCAAAAGCAAAGTTCGTACAAAGTGCCAAAAATTTCAAATGGACACCCGAATCACTAACTGGCTATCCTTCATACTGATTCTGTAAGAATATATTGTATGTTATGCATAATCCCAATGTCCACACTTAAATATAGCATGTGATAATTAATTAAAATAAAATAAAATAACATAACATAGACAAAGATAGGAGTTTTCTTTTGACACAGTGATAAAACTAAATTCTCTGCATATTCTTTTCCGGTGAATGCATGTGTGGCCAAGATGGTCAATTGATGTGTTTGTGAGAGTCCCAAAAGTAACACAGTTACAGATGGTTTATTTCTGGTTCTTCAGCAATTCATCAATCTGGATTTTGTACATGTTCTTCACATCTTCGAGGTCCAATCGTAGTTCCTCTGCCTCTTCAGCCTTTTCTCCATACATCTGCAGGATAGTGTTGTGCCTCTGCTCCAGATCCTGCAACGCACAACCGCACAAATTAGAAAACCCCCTGCAAATACAACATTTAGGTATCCTGTATCTGCTTCTACGGTCCTTACCTTGAGTTGAACTTTCAACATTGGGATCTCCTTCACCATCTCCTCCATCTCATCGTTTTGATTGGTGAGTCGAACCAGCTCCTCTGCCATCACAGAACGACTCCTCTCTAGGCTGGAGATCTCAAGCTGCAAAAACAGAAAGGACAGAAAGAGGGTACAAAGCTGTGGGGTTTTTTTTCTATCAAAATATAAATTTAGCTGTTGATACGTTTTTGTTTTACCACATTTAAATACTTATTTTTATTGTAAGGAAACATTGTGAATTTGGCCAGCCCTCTGTCTGCAGACAAGTGGTGCCAACATGTAGCAGAACCATCAAACTAATACGTACATTTTTTTAAGAAGCTTTATGTGGCTTTGTTCTGAATTGCTACCTGCAGTTGTGTTATCTCTCCTTCTCGGAGTTTGAGCTGAGACTGGAGGTTCTCTAAGATGCTGGAGCCTCCGGACAGCCTGGCGGCCTCGTACAGGTTGGTCCCGCTCATCGACATAGACATGGTCATGGTACCCAGAGAGTGGTCCAAACAGTCATCCTGTGGAAGAATGAAACAAAAGCACAGGGCCGGTCAAGCTACGCAAATACAAGCATGCACAGACCGACTAATCATACATATTTTTCCCAGCATGTACCTGGGAAAGAATAGAAGTGTGTAGACCGGCATTGTCTGCCCCACTGATGGAGCTCGAGCGGGACAGGGAGGGTGTGGAGGAGGCCGGAGGCTCTCCCACAGAGTGGGTCATGGTCCTCCGCTCCTAATGAGAAAACATAATCCCGACTTTTAGAGAACAGAATTAAGACATCTTAACTGTCTGAGATTGATGATCTCTAAATTGTACGAAACCTTTTCCTTGAGTGACTCGTGTGCCAGGTAGCATTTCTTCTTCTCTTGCTCCACCTTCATCTTCTCCATCTCTAATTGATTGGTCAGCAGCAGCTGGTGGGAGAAGCGAAAAACGATGTGCATGAGGGAGTTGTTTCTTCGAGGAGAACAGCAAGAGTGAGAGGGAGCATTAAAAAGGTACCTTTTCTTTCTTGGCCTCTTCTAGCAAGCGGATGTGCTCTCCACGCAGATTTTCCAAATCAACGTGCTCCCTGCATTGAGATAACGAGCAATAAGTCACGACAAACGATTGGCTGTATCACGGACACAAAACCGGTGAAATACCCCTGTGACATGCCTCAAATGAAATGAGCATAAGAGTGTGCAATATAATGGCAATCCTCTATGAGCTTATGAGCTACACGGTTCCCCAAGCGGCCACAAGCTGGATACAATATCAGCTTAAATAGTCTTATTTTCAGACAATCATAATTTGCACCTTTCAGTATGAGCTAAAAATGCTCCGAGGTAGCCAGGGGTCAAACTTAGTGTCGTCTACTCAAATGCGTTAACCATTGCACCGCCGGCCCATCAACAGCGACTTGACTTCTCACAAAAGTGAACCGTGTGGCAGAAAGGCCACGTGCGCATGCATGAGTCCCCCTGGCCTCCTCCTCTTCACAGCCTGACTCACAGATGGGTTTGTTGTGAAACAAAAACACTCACCAGGAATCGTTAGCATTACAAGGGGAGATGTGGTGACAGCATTTCCCTCAACAGTCCCACAAGTTTTGTTCTACCGAGAAATACTATGCCAGTGATATTCACACATACACATATGTATCTGGAAAACATCCAACCAAAAGTTAGATAATTAGGGGAAAAAGGCAACAGGAAGTAATCAGTGAGTGCAGCATAACATTCACTGTCTATTATTTTTTTCTAATAAGGTTTCTGGAAACAATGAGACAAATAAAATTTCAGACAAGATAAAAAACATTTAGAGTCAGCTATAGAGAGCACGTATTGATTGTTGGCTCCTTCCTTTTGTCCTGCAACATACTTTCTTCATGGTCTAGTGGTTAGGATATAATTTATGTCATAGTTCAAATTAAACCAAATGACTCAACCATGCATCCGCTCATCTATCTAATGCCACACATTCCAAGAGCACGAATAAAAGCCCTGATAAGAAACTAATGTATGTAGAGAACAGGATTAGTGATGATGCATGTACCTTATCACTTAACATTGTAGGCTTGAGTTTTAAGTTGTAGTTTGTTACCTGCTGCTCTCATCCTCAAGTTTCTCTCGCTTGTTCTTCTCAGCATCCAGCTGTGCCAGGAGTCGGGCCTTCTCCTGACGGAACAGGGAGTTCTGGGACTCAAGAGAGGCAAGCTGGGACTTGATGGACAGAAGATCTTCTGTTGCTGATCGCTCCTTCTCCACAGCGACAGCCAGATGTGCCTGAGCATCCGCTGTAAAAAAAAAAAAAAAAAAGAAGAAGAAAGGGAGACCCAAAAAAGATGTAAATCTTTTTTGCTTTACTTTGTACAATACTATATTTTTCTGTTTGTTTTACACACACACACACACACACACACACACACACACACACACACACACACACACACACACACACACACACACACACACACTAAAACTCCTCTTACCGAGCCTGTCGGATATGTTCTCCTCCAGTTTTTCCCAGGATGCCGTCTGTCCGCCCAATGAAGCCTGTAAGTTCTCAATCTGTCGCAGTAGGGGTCGTGTTGCCGAGGTAACACTCTGACTGAGCTCGTGGTTCCTTGTCTCTGCCTCCTGAAGCCTCTGTGGAAGATGAACAGACAAAAATACAGTGTGCATTAATTGAAATAGATTCTGCCCTGGTCAAAATTCCGGTTATTTCTACCTCCTGCCAAAGGGAACCAGCTTGGTAGGACATCTTCTAACCAGGATATTATGTTACCTGCTGCAGCTCCCTGATCTCCTCCCTCAAGTAATCTTCTTTTCTTGCTTGCTGCTGCTCAGCCCTCTGCAGAGCCAGTCTCAGGTCAGCCACCTAGGCACAACATTAAAGAGAGTTAAGAAAGGCTGTACTGTTTAACTTTGCAGTCAGAAACTGCTCAGGCTTACTTTCATCTATGTGTGAACTTAAATAAAAAATACCACCTCAGCATGCTTTATTGACCTTGGTAACTGACAGTTTCCATCTGGCGTACGTAGCATTTCAAACAAAATGATCAAGAACATGCTGTAGACATTCACTATAATTCCCGATGCAATTTTGAGAATGAAACAGGTGCAGGGGAACAACATCTGGGTATAGTGAAGGAATCACACACCGTCGACCATATGTGCTTGTGTGAGTGAGTAATTGTAAATTATGGTTATGGGCCGCAGCATCTCCTGTACTACAGGAAATCAAATCATTTGCAGCAAATAACAGCTGAACAACTGTCTCCCCATTTGAAGATGGAGGTTTATTGGGGCTGCACCAAGGCCTACTGTAGAGTAAACGTAACGTGTACCATATGCAGGGTGTGCTGGGTTGCTCATGCAGCAGCAAACTAGCAGGTCTGAGGAGCCTTCGACGGTTTGTTTACATGCAAAGCAAACAGACGTGTCTGCGGCCTCAGCCTGTGTTACCTGATTGGCCAGAGCCTCTTGTTGCAGCCGGCCCTCCTCCTGGGCCTTCTCAAGAGCCAGGCTCAGCTGCTCCTTGGCCTGCGTTTCCCTGCTAAGGGACGCCTCCTCGGCCTCACTCGTTCTGCTGACGTGTGCCTTGTGGAGTTCCGCCAGCTCCCTGACAACAGAGACGGTCGAAGTAGACCATCAACATCACAACCCTATTACAGTGCCGTCCCTAATTGTAAGAACAGTGGGACATGTGTTGTCGTTTGGCTCTGTACTTCAGCACACTGGAGCTGTAATGAAACAATGACGATGGGGTATTTATTGTTAAAGTGTATGCTAATTTGTATGGTTACTCTCTGTCCCCTTGAAATTGGGGGACTATGTATGAAAGTGGTTACAATTCCCCATACTGTTCACCCAAATGTAGATGTAAACGTCTTCAAATAAATGGTGGAAGGCAACACGTTAACCTCGATTTTCATCGCGTCATTTCAAATCTGATAAACTGAAGCACCTCACAATAAATGTGTCCCTTTTCAAATACTTAGTCTGCACTGTTTCCTCTGCCAACCATGAAATAATACAAAGTGCAATATAATTTCTGCCTTGCGGGATTAAATTTACAGTAAGAGCTCTCGTTGTTGGTATTCGGTATCGATAGAAGGGGTGTGTCGGTGTTTACTTATAAGAGCTGTCCAGAGCCGCCTGGACGCTCCTGTTGGTCTCCTGCAGCTCCTCAGAGTCCGTCTGCAGCCGGCTCAGCTCCTTCTCCTGCCGCTCCACCACCGCGTTCAGCTTCTTGATGTTCTCCCTGTGCTGTTTCTCCACCTCTTCTTTCCCATCTAGAACCTAAACACACACAAAAAAAAAAAAAAACACTTGACTTGCAGCCATGATTATACTACATTTGGTTATTTAGGCTAATCACAACGTACCGTAACCGAGGAACAAGTGTCAAGAAAATAAGTAATGTTTTACAAAGGTTGATGATGGAAGACAAAACGATGGTGTTTTTAAAAGTGGTAAATCGATGACAAGTAAAATAACACCATGAAAATGAATTAGCATTTCTTCCATCCCATCCCCACACAGGCAAAACAGTCAGAAACGTTGCAAATAAATGTAATTTTGCAAGCTAGATTTGCAAATGCAAATGCTGCGAACTCAAACTGTTCAGAATATGTTTACTGGAGTTAGCCTTAATTTGATTGTAAAAAATAATAACCTGTTCACTTAAGATTTAACCCTTAAAAATCAATATTAACAATGACTCAATGAAACATAAATTATCATAACAAGTACATAAACAAAGTCAATTTAAAATCCAACAACACTAAATTGTAAAAAGGGGAAAAAACGAAATCTAACTAAAATGTAACAATAATTCTATTGTTAAACCGACATTTTTAACTCCGTACAAAATGGTACCTGCTGCAGCTGCCGGAGCTCCTCCTCCTGCTCCTTGATTTTCCTCTGTTGCTTGGTGATCCTTGCGTCGCTCTCCTTCTCCTTCACGCGCAGCTTCTTGATGATGTTGCTGTGCTGCAGCTGCTGCTTGGACAACTTTTCGCCTGGAAAACGTGACAAAAAATAAACACAGATGCTGAGACGACACCCACTATGCCTGAGCAATATTTCGGCAACAAGCTCTTCTTTCTTCCACCATCCTCGACAGCTTCAAGATTGATGTATGCATCATTTCTTCCATGATAAATTATTTCCTAAAAAATTTCCATTTATTCATAACCCAAGTCAAACAATTACAGACAAGTCTTTCAGGGCTGAGTGTTTTTCCACCGTAACTTTTTTTTAAGTCAGATATAGTAAAAGCAGCTTTGGTACTACAACCTGGCTTTATGTTGAACATTTTCTTGACTGTACAGCCTGTCTGGAGTGGTATCATGGGGGTTGGTGGAGCGGAAGAATTATAGTCCGTTACATAATTTAGTCTTACCTTCTTCCAGCAGGCCTCTGATCTGCTCTTCCTTCTCTCTGATGATCTCCATTGTGTCACTGGAGTGAAGTCTTGTCGAAAGCTCTTCTCGCAGGCCTTTTATTTCCTGTAGCATAGAGAGATGTCATCTTTGACTTTGGACATGTTAGATTTCAGATTTCAACATAAAAGTAAATAAATATGGGTTTGTTGTATAATAAAAAAAGAATAATAAAAAAAAAAAGAATAGAGCCTTTTGTAGCTCTTGGAGAACTATCGCGATGAAGGCTGCTGAAGGAGTAGAAGGGGGGTGAAACCTCAGATCACTCATATGTGAATTACCTTCTTGGCTATGTCTCGTTCTTTGCATGCCAGCTGAGCCTTCCTCTCTGCATCTGCTATGCGCTGTGTGAACTCATCCTTTAGGGACTGAACAGTGGAGCTCTCCTCCTTCAGGCTTATCACTTCGCTAGAGGATGAACAGACTCATTAGTGGAAGAGCTCATTGTCAAAAGCTATACAGCCTCAAAGCCAAGGTGGATTGTAAAAGCTCTGCGGGAGTAGATTATTTAAAGCATTTAACAATCGCTGTGGCTTCATGAAAACATCACTTGAAATGTTAAGCATTATCTCTTAAGTGTAGTCACGGTACTTACATAAAAAGGTATATAAATATAGAGCATTCAAAACATGATTATAGCTTAATTTACAAGTTGAACAAGTCCATTGCATGTGTTAGTTTCACAGAAACAACAACACGGTGGCACTATGTCACCTTGTCTGGTATGAGCAGGAACATTAGCCCTCTGGTAAAAACAGCTCTCTTATCACCATTGTGTGTGCGTGTGTGTGTGTGTGTGTGTGTGTGTGTGTGTGTGTGTGTGTGTGTGTGTGTGTGTTATACTCACTCTTTGAGATTGTCACACTTCTCCTCCAGTCTGGCCTTGTCTTTGCTGACTGCCAGCAGCTGAGACTCTCTTGTCTCAAGGCGGCCCGACAGCTCGTCAATGACCTACAACATTGTATTGTGTTTAAAACAGCAGTTGCATAGAAGAGACGGAAAATACGAATGGCACTCATAAGGAGAGTAGTGTGGTCTTGCTTGAATATACCGTGAGAGTTTTACGGTTGCCTTCTTCGTGTAGCAGAACAAATTCTGGGACCAATGGGAGAAATACTGATATTTGACCCAAAGCTTTTGAACAAAAAAGTTTTTGACGATATATTGGCAGATATTTTTAAATACACCAATGTTCCGTTGTCTTCAACCACATGGCAAAATTGCGATTAAAGCTATTAGACGGGTGAAACATAAAGTCTTGCTCCGGACAACAAGCTCGGAAGAATTTCTAAGATGATATGTAAATGTGATGCGATAGTGTAGCAAAGCTAATCACTTGTATTTTGCATGAAGGCTATGCTGGCTTAAATGCAAAGACATACAGCCCATCTGGATGTAGGGTGTTTTTTAGTTTTAACAAAAAAACGTGCATATTTACCATGATCCATGGACTTTGTCAACATTCATAAACATATGTATATGTAAACAAAACAAATATTTACGATGTACACTGTCAGCTACCAAGGAAGACAATGATTGTGCTACCTTTTGAAGCTCCAAAATCTGAACCGTCGAGACACTTTTCATCTCTTCTGTGATTGGTGGAGTGATCTGTTCCTCAGCTTTGGAGGTGGCGTCAGACAGAGTGACATTAGCCTCCAATTCCTGTTCCGTCAACTCTTCCGGCTGCTCACTATTGACAGGTGTAGCACTCCGTCCACTCTCCTCCATCTCGTCCAGCGACAGCTCCCTCATTGTTTCAGTAAAGCCATCTTCCTCCTCCTCCTGCTGCTGCTTCTCTCCTTCCTTCTCCTCCCCGCCATCCTCCTGCTTCTGGCACACTGTTAGAGTAGGAGGACCGGCAGTGACAGACGCCAGTGTCCGACTGCCAGGGATGTCATCGTCTGAGTTAACCTCACTGACACTCCGGCTATCCAATGACTGCACACTGAATGAATCAATGCGTTCAAACGCATCCGAAGATGAGCCACAGCTCTCTGTGAGTTTGGAATAGTCCTCCAGACGGGGGAAATCTCCACAGGTGGAGGCAGTGAGAAGCTGGAAGGAGCCCTGCATTAGGTGAAGGCCAGACTTGCCCTCCCCTGTTTCTTGTCTGGAGCTGGCTGAGCTCTCGCTCAACACGGACTCGTGGTCGAGCACTTCAATGTCACTGGTGGTCGAGGTGCCCGAGGAGAAAGCGCTGACTGGCGGAGAGGGGGTATCATTTTGACGGTCCTCCACCTTTGAGTCTTTATGCTCTATGAGTGCTTCCTTAGAGGGCGGGGAGGGCGAAGGATCACAAGGTGCAGAGCCCTCAGGTTCAGAAGTGACAGCGGCGGGTTCTGGTGAATCTGTAGTATCCTGCTCAACCTGGTGCTCTGACGGAGTCTGTGAGCGCTCCGTTTCTGTGTCTCCAGGAACTGCGGAGATAACATACGTGTCTTCACCGCTCTCGTCGCTGTCAGGGTTACAAGGGAGGTCGCCGGAAGAAGATGGAAAAACCGGCTGCAGGAGGATAGTGTCTGCATCAGGCGACTCGAGCTCAACGAGCCAGCTCTCGGCGACTGTCTGGTTCCCCTGACCCTCGTCAGCAGGCGCTGACTCTCGAGTCTCCGCTTCTTTTTGTGCCACGGCCTCTTCGCCGCTGTTCTCGTCCTTCTCCTGAGGCCGCCTCTGAGACTTAGCCGGGGGTACAGACACCACCTGGGTGCCGGCGACGCCCTGTGCGTCTCCGGGAGGCAGAAAGGCACTGAAAAAGTTTTCGGATTCATCCACAACGGTGCGGGTGACGGGCGTGGTGATCGCGTCGGAGGACGGAGGAGGCGTGGTGGTCTTTTCCTCAGGGGGCGCTTCCCACTGCGTCATCCCCCATCCTCCACTGAGCGACAGCTTCCCAGGTATTGTGACGTCTGACCAGGAAAGAAAGCGCACCACAAGTTGTAACAGTAATCTGAAATTTGCATATGACAACATGAGCTTTTACCCCCCTGTGTGTTACCCTGCTTACCGTCAAAGGGCATTACAACGGCGTCGCCCCATTGATCCTCTTCTTTGATGTCCAGAACTCGGTCGATGGACTTCTGAGCCGTCGTTAAAGCTTGTTTGGCGAAGCTGGACAGATGAGACGCGTTGAACCAACTCATGTTGGGCTGTCAGGCTAACGTAGCTAGCTCTCGCCAAGTTGTGAAACGGATCTTACAGGGAATCTGGCGTCACCACGCAAAGTCACCTAACCAGTCTTCGCATTTTTCACCATCAACCTGAACCCGGTGCGAACAACACGTCGTTGTTGTGTCCAGGACCCGCGTTGTTGACAGCTAGCTACCCGCTTAGCTCGCTGTAGCCGTAGCGTCGGTGTGAAGGCATCGACCCCAGAGACAGCTACAGCTCGTGAACTGCCCAGTTGGCATTCAACATCGCGTCATTCCTCGTGTACAACTACAGGTATCTCTCACACCGAATCCAGAGCTCCGCGACGGTTAACAGCGAAACAACCCGAGCTTTCTTGGGCTCCTTTGCTCGGCCGTCATCGTTTGTTTTGGTCGCTCTCAACTTGTCGCCCCATTAGCCTGCTGCTCGCTACTTCCTCTCCACGTAGCATGATGACGTCACGGCCCGTCTGACGACCGTCTGCTGCTCTGAGGCGACGTGAAAGTCTACTCACGTGCATTTTTTTTATTGTTCTAATATTTTACTTCCCAACTATAGGGAGTAAGGATGTGTGCATAAATGCAATACGTACATTTAAAATGTAAATGCAGTTTATATTGAAACAAGGAATCAAACGGCTTCTGAAGCAAAGCGGGTCTCCTACGGTAATGCTTCTTTATTCTACATGCTAATCTCCAGTGAATACGCTTTAATTCCCTCAAATTCATGCGAGTACGAGAAGAAAATAGCAACTTTGTAAGAAAAACATGTTTTATTCCAGTTCACACATCTGTCAATCACCACTTCAGTGGTTACTAAAACTAAAAAAAACTGTTGGGATAAATAAATATTCAAAACCAGAACATGTACACAATAATATTTACCAAAGTAACCATTTTTTTTGTCTTTGCTTGCACGTAGCACACTTTAGGTTGTAGTGCAGATGACACATTAATGCAGAAATCCTCAACATTTGCAGATAATGTATCACCAAAAGAAAAGACAAGGTATGAACTATGATTTTGGCTTTTCAGTGCAAAACATTAGTCAATAAGTACATTAAAACAATGAAATTAGGTACACTCATTTACACTGTGTCTTAATACACTGTAAACGGTTCCAGTTTTTAGGCCATTTTAAATATGCTGCATTCATAGTTGGCCAAGAAACAAAAATGACATCAACTGGTTGTGGGAGTGCTTGATTCTATGAGGTAAAGCAGAGTTTGAACAACATGGTTTGGGGTGTGGTGACATCAGCTACAGCCAGCTCTTGTCCGTCACACAGCCCCAGCTCTGGAAAAAAACAAAACAGGAGTGAGTCAGCATATTCACAGTGTCATGTCACATCCCACCAATTCAGAGTGTAGGCATTGCCATTTCTAGGAAACACATTCAGGAAATAAAGCACCTCACCCTTCAGGGTTTTGGACAGATTTGGCCGTGTCCTCTGTTCAATCGAAGCTACAGACTGCAAGACAAAATACCAGCTGAATGTAGGCTCAAACCAAAACAGGCACAATTTCCCAATTATATCAATAATAATAAAAACACAAACGGTGTGAAACCGGAGGTTAATTACCTGTAAATATAATGTTTTGTTATTTCCTTCCACTGTTGCGGTTATAGCTGGTGATTTCATTTGTCTGAAAAAAATACAGCATATTTGGTTGTTGAAGGCAATGTGTAATGAACAACTCAAAATCTAACAGCAAACACAGATAACCATAAGGAGAAGTTAAGTAGGGTGGCACAGTGCAGTAATAAGTAATACATCATAACAAGGCAGCTAAACCTACAGGGAGGCACTCTCAGTCAGGTGGTCCAACATCTCCTGGAGTTTGGTAGATGGAGAAAAGTGCAAGTCCAGAGGTGCTTGGCTGCAGGCCGAACAGTTTTCCTGCATCAGAGGTGAACATGTGTTTCACAAAACGGCAAATTCATCACTGTAGCAATTATGAGCTGGCAGATGAAATTCAGGGGACAAACCTTCCGTTCTGCTTCAAAGGTGTAGGTGTACAGGCCGTCAACATCGTTGAAGACCATGTAGTTGTTGAGCGGTATATAGGCACTGCAGAGGCAAAAAGTAATACCGTGAGAAATAATGAGAAGCGCACGGTTTGTACAGATCTTCACTTTGTGTGTATGGCGGCCAAGCAGAACCTGCAAACTCACCTTGATGCTATTTTGAAAACCTCGGTTGCGCAAGCAGCTGCGTAAAATAAATAAGGAAAATAAACAGTTATCTCCGGGTAGACCTGTTCTGTTTACAGAAAGTTATTATACTCATAACTGTTTGGAAATGATTAACTCTTGAACGGCAGGTCCATACAATCTTTGATAAAGGCCTCAGGTCCACAGCTCTCTAACACACCTTCACATGTATTCAAGCTACTTACCAGCTATGACAGCGTTTGTAGACGCTACAGCAGGAATGATCCTCTTTACAACACCTGCAACATTTAAATAGAATAGAGAAAATATACATTTTGTGTACTGCTAAAGATGAACCATCAAAAACATCATAAAAGTATATATGTTTGGTGATCGGAGCGAACATCAATAAGACAAATTATGTTGTTTTGTGTTCTTTGGCTCGTCTTTCAGCATTAGCGGTGTTCTGTTGGTGACGGATAGATGTGCTACGTGTGCTCACCCTGGGTTAGTCTGTATGTGACCCCCGTTATGTTGAAATCTGCTGCCCTCTCCAGGGATCTCTGGTACACCCACTGGATGTGCTCTGGGTCATCCCCATCCAGGACCACACCATCTAATCCACATTCACACAAACGAGAAGTTTAAAAAAAAAAAAAAAAGGTCTTGAAAGTCAGGAGTCAGGTTTGTTGAGCCTCTTCATGATCATTCTAAACATTGCAAAGACCACTGAACAGAAATGATAACTGCAGTGTGATTCATACCTCCAAAGGGCGTCTCTTTGGGCCACAGCAGCATCCGGACGTACTCAATGCAATGTTCTGGCAAACGAGGCATGGAGGCTATTGTACACATGGGGAAGTTGATCTACAAAAACAGGTTTATTTTTAATAACAACAAACTGACCAGGAAATGATTCTGTAAGACCTCTATGGGGTCGTCGTGGTTGTAAACATTATTTTACGTAAAAAGAAAAAACTACCTCACCTGAGGAGGGTAAAGCTCAAGGGTACAGTCGATGCAGGCGGTCATGCCAGGGAGGATGACTCTGGCGTTGCCTTTAAAGCCTTCAGTCCCACCATCAATTAAAGGAATGATGGAACCTGTGTCTAAGACGCCATCCTCATGCACCAGCAAAGACAGCTGCAGGGGAAGACGCAGGGCCATTACAAAAACTATGTTCCTTTTAGCACATATTACAGCTTTACCATTTTAAATTCAGGGATTTATGCATAGAACATTTTGGAGGGAAAAAAGCATTTGGTCAAAGTACTGAGACAAAAGTACTGTGAGAGAGATTGCGGTGAAGAGCAATAACTTACCAGCATACCATTCATCCACCTCCTGGCAACTATAGAGTCCAGTCCACAGACAATTATATGGAATTCTAGATGAATAAAAGAAAGATAAATCAATTCTAGTATTATGTCTGATAACGACAAAGTCAAAGCAGTAGGAGTGTAACAAGATCGTATGACGCAAAAACAAATTGCATTGTAGCACTGAAAAATGGAACGCTGTATCATTTAAAATAATCTTATCAGCAGCTATATGAGGAACACAGAGGTGAGAGGTGCTGAGAAGCAGTGTTTTAGAAAGGGAACCAAGTAAACATTTTTTTTTTGGCCTCTTGTGAATTGCTGGAATGGCTTTAAGTCGGTGTCTTTTGGTCACATGTAGTTATGTTTTTGTGAAAAGTATAGTAAGTGTATCAAACCGTGAGCCCCACATCAAACCGAATTATAAGGCGACGGAATCGTTACACCCTCTCAAACCCCACATTGGGAAAGTTGCAACTGAAAAGTCTTAATGATACTTACGTCTGTAGAATGTTTCATCTATGTCTTGAATTTTCTTAAAATGTCTGCACAAAGCATTAAGGAGAACTTTAGTTTGGACAGAATGCTTTCACAACCCGACAACTAAGGACAGTGTCTTTTCTACATTTGTAAACAGTGATTTTCTGACATGGGGATTCGCTGCTTGCGACATTTTACACCTTTTAAAATCACGTGGATTGTGGTTTGGACTTTTTAAACAACTGCATTTATATCAAGCATCTAAAATCTTGCAATAGTTGTTCAATCAAAAGGATACGGGACTACACAGCATCCGGGTATGCGCTTGTTGACGAAATCAGCTGCCACTTCTGCCTTGGGTCGACCTATATCGCTTTGCCTGGTTAACATCACACACACACATTAAAAGAACACATCTGATTGCTTCAAACGTTACATGAAACGATAATAAATTGAAATATAATTTTCACGTCATTTTTCTGACCTGAAGAGAAACTGTCGATTTAGGTTCGACACATCAATGGTGTCCATGTCAACAACATGAATGTTGCGAAAGCCCGATAAAGCCTGAACCACAACAGGAACAAAAACAAACAAAGTGTTGGCCATTAATTAAAGCAGAAATCATAGCTTCCAAATATTTCTAAAATATAATAGTAATCATACCAGGTCTTTCAGCAGCTCACATCCCAAACCACCAGCACCAATGACCAGGATTTTGCAGGTGTCTAGCATAAACTGCAGTGACTGTGGCGAGAAGCGAAGAATTCATCATATATTAACATCACAGGTGACAGATTAAAAAAACGTGCATAACTCCGATCCCGGTAATTGTTACCTCTGTGCTGGGTTCAAAGTCAGGATGCGTGAAGGGCCCCGACCTTTCCAGAAACTTTTTGATATGGTTCCACCGACCGTCCCACTCACAGGTGCGTCCACTGCCTCCATCGACCACCATCCTGGAGACAACAATACAAGTACATTTAGGATGTGTCATCAGCAGTATGTGATGGTATGTGGCATGCATAACATTGTTTTTCGTTTGATATTACACAGAAGCTTCATGCACAAAAACAATCAATCAATCAAACCCTAAACATAATACTGTCTCCAGTTTAGAGCAGGTCATGCAATCGTGTATCAGGTTCATAGAGTACTATGTTAACATCCACTGGTGTTTTGATGTCTGTCCTATGTCAGCGTCTGCTCTCACTTGGGTGACATGTTATTTAACAACTCCATGAACCATAAAGCATATTTCTGACATGTGGGCGTGTCTGACCCTCTGGCCTTTTAAGGGTTGTCCAGCGTTAGTCTTTTGACTGGACAGCTCCCAGCAGCTAGGCTAGTGAACAGCTAGCATGTCAACTGTAAGAAGGAAGAGTGAAAACCTCTCACTTTGCACGGAGGTGAAAGACACCGTCCATGTGTTACTGTACAGACGTGTTAGCTACTCACGACCGATTGGTCCGTGTGTTTGACCCGAGCCTAGAGTCGCCGTACTGCCTCTTTAACCATGTCAGATTAGCTTCTTCAGATAGCTGACTGTAACCTTCCCCCTGCCTGGTAACCTCAAACCTTCCGCCAGTTCTACCAATTCATCACTAACTTCTCAGTCAGCTCCACTACTCTCCTTCTTTTCTTCTCCCTAAAAAGAGAGAATAAAAGAAGGTTCATTCATGCTGTGCTTTCGGAGGTTAATGAGATTTGAAAGCATCTTTCGGGCAGTTAATGACTGTGTTTCTTGCTTGTTTCTTCGGCAGCTACTTACGGCTCATCCGCGTCCGCCATGTTTGGCCACTTACATGCCTTCATGTGCCGACGTCGACGGTAGGAAATACAATACCTCATGGGCAATAATATCAAAATTGTCCCAAGGACACATGTAGGTTTAGAAGCAGTTTTATATGAGCCCAACAGAGCTATTGTGTTGTGTAGTGAGGCACTGGGGATGATAAAAGGCACATAATCTAACTTAGCATTAACGCTAGCTATGTAGTTTTAGCTGAATTTTAATATTTCCGACAGTCCTGAATGCAGCATTGTCAACAGTCCACTACAAAGACGGTAGAGACACTACAGAGCCAACAGGTGGCAGCATTTACCTTTCATGTTTGTATGGCTCAGAGTCGGACAGTCCATCCGCCACGGTGCATGTGGATGATATCAAACTGTATCTCCGTCACAAATGTTCATTGTTAAAGAGGGTATTTAGCACAGATGTCCAAATGTTGGCAGGTGTTCATGAAAAATTTGCAAGTTTGTAAGAATGTAGGACATTGGAGAAGAGGGGTTTAATAATAGCAAAGACAGTTAAATAATTGACTCTACTAGTAATTACTTGATAATTGCTCTGCTCTGTATGGTTGAGCCTTATAACTTAAGCAATTACCTATAAAACCAGTTAACAGTCAAGGAGGGACAGGAATAGAGAAATGGCCCATTTGAGTTAAATAAACCTGTTTCAAGAGCATAATCAAATTGTTATGCATTCAAACTGTAGCTGGATCAATAATTTAATCTTAACATTTATTTACAGCACTTCTCATTGTGTTGTTACTATTTCATTAACTTGCAACAAACAACTGAACAAAAGGACTGTCTGAAACTTTGTCACAGATTTATTGCTTTGGGTTGCTTTACTGTGAATGGCTGCATGAGGCACTTAGCATGAATAAGACATGAAATTGAGATCCTGTTATTAAGTTTAATGACTTTACTAGAGAGGGCATCTCCCTCACGTATCTGATTTACGGTGTCCACATTGTGCTAATGAATCTCAGTGTTTAATCTCTCATTATAGAATGATTAATAAACCTTGGACGGGCTTCTTTGCATTTTAAGAGACATGCATGCCTGTGGGCACATGAACATAATTAATCCATCTGTCTGCAACCCCTCTGATATTATAAGCAATGTAGATACCTTTTGCAGAGGTCATCAAATAAATACCTGCCTAATGTATGCACCAATGGTGGTGCTCTCAAATTATTTGGGATACTATGGATAATGTGTGTGTGTGTGTGTGTGTGTGCGTGTGTGTGCGTGTGTGTGTGTGTGTGTATGTCTGTGAGAAAGAGAGAGCGAGAGAGCGAGAGCACGCACAGCATGATATTTTTTCTTCCTCATAGTTTTGATGATTTGAATGGTTTGATGGAGTATCAAGATTTTTTTTCAGATTTTAATGAGATGTTCCGAATGACAGCCTCCGAAAACTGATAACTAAAAATAACTGCTGTGGCCATGTCCTTCATAGCTGACTGCATGCCATCTCAGCCCTCCTCTCTCTCTCTTTCTATTTGTTCTGTCTGTCTTGTCCTCTTTCATTTAACATCAGCGATGCTCTCATGTTAAACTAAAGAGAAATGAGATGAAATTTCATCAAAAAAGATGGAAGATAGAAGCCCACGAGACACTCAAAAATCAGTTATATTATGAATGAAGACTATTGCTGTGGGAGTATTGCTCAAAGGCACTTCAGTAGGTATGATTGGGCCCAGATCTTCAGGTTCAAGTAATGTCTCCATTATTGGTTTTGCCTCCAGCATTATTCCAAAGGTCTTTAAAGCATGAAGTGTTGTTGAATTCAGATTGGATCTAAAGTAGGGCAGAAGGGGGGTAGAAGTCAAAATATCTTCCATTGCTGACACATTTTTATAGATTCCATTGAAATGCCATCTGTCATTCCCCCACCTTAAGCAGGGACACTCTGAATGTCACTGCCGTGCCTTTGAGGTGACCCAGCTCTCTGCCATCCATCACAGCCAACTACAGTCAGCGTGTCCACGCAGAGATTGAAGAGTCCAGTGGTAAACAGACCCTTACTTGAAATACTTGATCGTAGCGGGCTATCAGTACTGTGACACCTTCCTGGGAAGAAGAACTTTAGAGGAGCTGTTGATGTTTTTCACTATTTCCTCATCTAGCTCTCCAGTTTTTCAGAAAACTTTTTTCCCTCTTGCATGCAACGACATGGGAATCAGGGTTTTGTCAGCTTTACGGCCTCATATATCTCAATATCCATTTGCCATTTGATGGCTCTCTGTCAGAACGTCCAAAGTGGTGTTGATTGTGCTAATGATAATGTGTCAGCAATGTGTCCCGTGTTAGGCACAGAGCGGGGCTGCCAGACAGAAGACAGGGAGACGCTACAGGATGATGTTGTGTTCTGCTGTAGTAAGTGATTGATGACTTTCTCCGTTGTAGTGCTTTGATTAGGACTCCGGTGATTTATAGCCACTGCTCACAATTCAATTAGACTCCATATATTCACTCAACAAAACAGTGTTGCGTTGCTATATGAGCCCAATATGTGTGTGTTTGTGCACATACTCGTGTGTTATCTTCATATATTATTACATTATGGTGTGACGGTGTTCATCTCAGTGCTTCCCAAATCTGTATGAATAGATTGTGCAGGAAAAAGAAAAAAAAACATACCTCTCAGTTCACTTTTTTTCTATTAAAGCAGTAAATTTGTTGCATGTGAGGTATTTATAAAATGATTTAATATGTGATGGATGTGTTTACCTTTAACGGAAATTGCCTGGAGTGTCTCAGCTTCACTATTGCCAAGAAGCGTGATAAATAGATCTCATGTGCAAATGCAACCATGCTGTGTTTGATGGTTCGTGGCTGAGGGTTTTGGTTTGTCTCTTTAGTTTGACTGAAGGAGAGGCAAGATAGCAGATACCAAGAGTGAGGGGCTTGCGATTCATTCTAAAATGTGTTTATTTCAAGTAAAAAATAAATACATAATAAAAACAAAATTCACATTTCTATTTCTAATGCAGATGCATAGTATCACAGCGATAACAAACAGGTTCCCATTGCCAATGTCAAAAGTATAACATGTCGCTAGGTGACGAGGCCGGACCAGATCTTATATGGGGTTATTGCGACATCACCAAGGTGTTCAACAACACAATCCATCTTCCTTGTGTGAAGGGTGTGGCGTCATTGCTGGTTTGCACTTTGTTCTTCCTGTTTCCGATGGGCAGAGCCCAACAGACGATTTGTGCTCGGCACTTCCTGCCTACAGGGGTGGAGGATTTGACCTTGCTTTACATAGATTACCCCCCCTCCCTCCCGAATGTTTGGTCCAGAAGAGTTATTTCGAAGACGAATTGGAACAAAAAAGTGCCCATCATGTTTAGACTCCCCTACTACACTGATGATGGTATAACTCAGTGTTGTCAGACTATTAAATGCAGCCTCTGCATTGATTAGTGTGTCTTGCAGGTTCATGTCTGACCCAAACACTGCAGTTATATTTCACATTAAAACATTTTCATTACTTACTGACTATTTAAATGCAACACACCTTTGACCTTACATGTTCTCATTAAGTTTGTATATTCACAGCATATGACTCCAGCTCTGAAAGAGAGAGAGAAATAAGGACATTTACTAAAATGAAACCAGCACTTTGCCACATCATCATTTTATATTTGTACTTGTGTTAGTTACAGATTGCAACTGACAACAACATAAGAGCAAACCTGGCAAATAAATACGCTGAACTAAAGAAATACCTTCTCAGGTGAGACAGAGACATGGATGTATGCAGAGCAAAAAGCTGAGTAAAAAAAAACAATAAACTAAGATGCCAGATCTGAGACACAATCAACAAAGACTAATGAAAATACAGATCAGATTTTAATGTCCATCGTCTTTTGTCAAGATTAAAGTAATAATTCAACATTTTGCGAAATACACTCATTTGACAGTTTTACCTTTGGTCAGATTTAGGTTACCTGTTTCCCTCTGTTTCCAGTCATTGTGCTAAGCTAAGCTAACCACCTGCTAGAAGCCCATATATGTTTATAGTACAGATATGTCAGTGGTTTCAATCTGCTGATCTAATTTCCGGCAAGAAAGAGAATAAATGTTGAATTCAACACAAGTCTTGACAGCTACACAATTGGTTTTAATAGCCACCAGATTGTTAGTACAGGCTCATACATTGAACTGAGGGTAGCGCTGTTTTTCAATGGTTTTGGCACTCGACTTATGTCCATATATTGCTCAGGTTGCTTAAATGTCACAAGACAAAGAATTGTATGGACCCATGTCTCCATTATGCTGATCTGTATCAGTGTAGTGTTAATATCAACCTTGATATATTCCTCCTATCAGATCGCTCATCTTTGGGAGAGGCTCGCTCTGTGTGCTTCTAGGACACCAGAGGAATTACTTGCAGGAGAACCTTAAGACAGTGAACGGAAATTTCCCTCCGACTATTTCAACAACGTTTATTCCTGCTTGCGCTTCCTATTTCCTGTCCTCCTCAGCATGCTTCCTGCTCGACCATTCCTACTGTTCCTCCATCACTATTGTCCCCTACTTGCTAAAAAGAGACATTGTGCATTGTGAAGGCAACATCCAGTTTGTCAGCAGTCACCCAAGAATGTCCTCACAGGAGTGAAGCGCACCTAGAAATGAAGTGGCAGAAAACAGACACTTCAAGGTTCAGATTTTCCATTCGAGAAGGATGACAGGGAGCTCCCTTTTTCCTAAAATGGATTGTGTGGTTTGTTTTATCCAGAGTTGTCGGTTAAGTAATGCAGTTAACACAAGTACGATGTAAAAGTACACTAGCCAACAGCACTCTGTCAACCCAAATACCCCCATGGTCACATCAAGTATCACTCTAATGTCATCTTATAGGGCAAAAATGAGAGCAACCATAACCCGAGTCCATTTCTCATTCCTGCCCCTGACAGTCTGTGGCGCAGGGAATGAGAGTGTCCTTTTCCATCAACATCTCAAACCTCCCATTGATCCTATACATTTTGATGTGACAAAGCAGAGCAATGACTCATTACTCATTTGATCAACGGAGGAACATTGCTTCGGGAATTTCCTCTGACCCTTTTATTTGTGACAGTGTTGCTTCATCAAGTAAAGCAGCACCAAATCCAATCCAACCAAACAAACCGGAACTCACTCAGGTTAAGGCATGACCAGTTACCTTATACACAGCCATGATGTACAGTATGATAGAGACACCCCTCTCACGTTTATCCCCCATGGAGTTCCTCAGCCCTGCATTTTATGTTCTCCTCTTTCCTCTGCAGAGCATGGGGCAGGGTGGAGCTTTAGGAAGTGGGGTATATCCTTCCTCACCACTGAGAATATGATTGAGGAGAGAGGCTGGAGGCCTGGATGGCTGGGGCTCTGTACTAGCGATAGGACAACAGATACCACAAGCTACTTACAGCGTATCTCCTCTGTCAGTGGACTCGCATGTTTACAAGTAATATTCATATGAAACAGTCACAGGAGATAAAGTATCCTGAAATCTTTCCCCACTCACATAATAAACAGCAGTGCACCTAGCAGCCTGTAAGATTTGCACTGTAAAATTGACACCTCAAAGAAAAGATGCTCTTCTGTCATAACAACTCCATTGCAGCAATAGTATATTAAAATGTTTTTTAGCCTTGTAATATTGTAGTTTTCTCCATTCGGATGAGTGATATTTACACAATCCATCCACTAAAACAACGACTCATTTTTATATGCACTCATAAGGGTGTTTGCGATTGTCTATATCACATAATGAAAAGAGTAACATTTTTCATTTGCTTTTCACTTTGATTCATACAAAGTAGTCAACCATACTAATTACGGCGGAGACTGTTAGCTGAACATTACTCATGCTGACATATCACACATTAATGAATCATAAGATTATTCACATGTGTTTTCCCTCTTGACTTAATCTTTATGGTGGCTGTACATCTGCAGCCTGCATTGTAACGATTTATAATTTATTCCATGAATACACTTTCAAATTTATCACCACATTAAACAGCCATAATGACAATATGATGTGACTGCTTGTTAACGTTTCAGTGGTGGAGTAACTTGAGCCTGTTTGAATTCCTCTTATCCCTTAAATGGATAGCATGACAAGAATGATGTAGTTTAAAAGATACTTCAAGTTTATTACAGCTTGGATTTTAAAAAGATAAAAAGT
The DNA here is from genome assembly GCA_016806645.1 of Ophiodon elongatus. NCBI lineage: Eukaryota > Metazoa > Chordata > Actinopteri > Perciformes > Hexagrammidae > Ophiodon > Ophiodon elongatus. Next base: position 3,418,498 of record JACSYO010000324.1, on the reverse strand, counting down.
GATGGGGCAAATAATGTTCATACAGTTTTTATGAAACCCCCAGGTTAGCCAAACATCAAAAGCAAATGGTTAAATCATCAAAAACTGTCTGCCAACCTCCATCACAGTTAACAGCTTCTGTAATCTGTACTTATTTTTATGGAGCATTTTAGCTTCTTTTAGCTCATTGTTTTGGTTTTGCAGCCAGAGTTTTACTGTCTCATCAAACCTGCTGCTATTTTCAGTTACAGCATTAAATGGCAGAATGACAAAGTTAGCAACAAGCTGGCAAACACAGTGGAGCATAAAGCTGCTAAAGAGCCTGATATTTTTCTCAGAGTTTGTTGGAGACCAAAACGGAGCTAAAAGAACAGGAAATATTAGACCACGGTCAGGTGGACACAAAGATAACTCCAAATTAATTCTGGTCCTTTTCTATAGGATATTTAAATAAGCAACTGTTTACCAGCTGTTGATAATTTATTGACAACATTTCAGGTGTTCTCACTCTGGACGCAGCTGGTCATGTGTAATGTCAGTGTGTTCCCAGATCTTAACAACTACTTTAGTGAGTGTAGCATAATCATACCTAATAGAAAGGATAGCCAAAACTATGATAAATATGACCTGTTTATAAAAACAAACATTGAATTACCCTTTATTCATCAGGAAGATACAAGATAATACTCGTGATTATCACAGATCCAGCTCTGTTTGATGACATAACAGAGGATCCCCTAGTGCAGGGCGACTTGCCAACCAGTGTTGAGCTCATTGCTCTCCCCAGCCCACCATAATGAATTCATTAGAGCGCCAGTAAAATGAGATCTTGATTAAAAACTATTTGGGTGCTAACTTATTTATTAAGGTGATGGCAAAGTGGTGTTTACCGGCTCCTGTGGGCCACTCAGGGAAGTAATCACATGACTTAGTATACTGAATGAATAATACACAAACACAGAGGCCGGCACCTACACATTCAGTACTTGCAAGTGTATGTTGCACACATCTCCGCTCTCAACTCAGGCCAGCTGGCACCTCATCATCACCAAACAAATTATTACTCTCTCACTCTCTCTCTTTCTCTCTCCGTCTACCTCCCCCCGCCCTCCCCTCTCCATCGTATGTCACTGTCTCCCAGCATCACCCTGAGTGATTGCCAGTCCTAACACCCACCTGCTTGTACCACTAACCCACCCAAATATCCATTGAAATGAAATGCTCCGCCGAGGTAATAAAGAGAGTAAATCCTGGTTGTGTTTTCGGCCGACGGCCGGGGTGTAGTGGGGGCAGGTATTACCATATTAAGCCCGGGGCAGAAGGGGATCAGAGCCCAGCACTCCCTCATTACACCTCATCTAGTGAGGATTTACTGCTTTTCCAAAAACAGCTTGCGCACAGCTGTAGTTTTAGTCCGTGCTATGTTTGGGTCAAGTGCCAGGTAGTTCATATTTGAGCATAAAAGTTCTGAGTCATGATTTAGGGAAATAGTTTTGTGCATTTTTACTGTAAATTGTTGAAAGTGGTGGTGAAAGTCCTGCTGCTCTGCTATAATCACATGGCATGTTGGCTTTATGTGTGAGAGGGTTTTGTGCATGTTGGATGGAGACAAATTAAAATCAGATGCTGCTCACATCATTAAAGCTCACCAGAATCAGTATATGATGTTTAAAATATTCTTTCTCCTGTAGGATTTTGTATCTTTGACCGTAAAATCTAAAATACAGATTAGAGTTAATAGTAATATATATATATATAATATAAAATCTGTTGAGTATTCGCTAGTAAGGCAGTATGACTAGCTTGTATAGTGACTGCAACAAACATGATAAAACCATTAGTTTTAAACATATTTTCCCCCCTGATAACAGCTGTCGAGGAACAAATTAATAATGAAGTAGAAAATGAGATTATGCTGATCCACTAGGTTTATAACCCTCTGTAGAAGTAGAAAATGGTTCTGCTAGTGATCATAACTGTTGGCACAAAGTCACCAGAATGCTTGATTATAGTCCATGAAATCTTCCTCCGCTGGGGGCCAGATAACTTTAGTTTTATTGAAGGGCAACGTCAGTTTATGAGGTACCAACAGTTGTTTGTCTCTCAAAAGGGAAAGTAGTTAACAAAAGTGAAAAAAATCTTAAAGGCACAGTGTGTAGGATTTGGTGGCATCTCGCTGTGAGGTTGTACCCCTCCACTCACTCCTTTCTTTCCACTTCGGTAACGTGAGAGTGCAAATCCGTGGCATTGCCGTTCGCCTCGCTCAGGGGCCATCTTTACCATAATGACACTAAATTTAGAGGCAACAGAAGTCAGATGGCAGCTGGCAGTACCACGGTTTTGCACACACAATGGCTCACGTTACCACAGTTCCACAAGCATGTCAGAAAACTACGGAGGCCTTCAGATAACATAAAAATGCAAAAGGCTCTCTCTAGGGCCAGTACTTGGTTTGTCCGTTCTGGGATACTGTAGAAACATGGCGATGTAACGTGACATGATGTAACCTTTAAAGGAAGAATCAGATAACTGTCGGCTTACATTTGAAATGTTGTGTCGTGTGCATTTGTACCCTTTCATTGCTGCTCCAGAAAATGTACCTCACTGATTCAAAGACTGTAAAAGTCTCCTGCCAGGTGTCTACTCCATTTACACAAGAAATTGACACTTTTTACTCACCTAACTTCATTAATGTCACTGCAAACACTTAGTAAACAGCCCAGGGTTTTAGTTGTATCTATTTGTATTTTCCACATTGTCTTCCTGCAGTCGTTCAACCAGGCTGTTTTAAGAGTGAAGTAATCTATTGGCACAGTAGGGGACAGATGCTTGGCATCAAGCTATCTTTTTAACAAATTAATTTACCACAGAATATGGAAATTCAGCGTAGTAAGCAATGAGAACTGTGCACAAATGCACACATGCCAATTTTACACACGACTACAGTAAAATATGAGGCAGCAGTTACAAAATGGAAGCTCCTCGGTTAAAATACACATCTAACACGTCTAATTGCCTTGGCAACAAACTGGTGCTCTGCTCTTTCATTTCAGCTTTACCACAATAAAAAAAAGCTTTTGTTGAAAGTTGCATTTTCATTCTAAAACTAGACTCCCCGGTGACAATCTTTACCACATATTTCTTCATCACACATAACCTACAGGCAAATATGTGTAAAGTGTTCAATCACAGTTGTCAAGATGGGGATTTAGTATGTGGGGTGTTGATGGAGGATCAATACAACTCCATCATGGCTAAGCTGTCCTCTCACTGCTAATAAACACAAACCATTCCCCACTTTATGATGTTCAGGGACAAACCGAATCCAAAACGCAATGGAATTCAGGGGCATGATATATTAACAGAGTAGTGCTTCTGGGGATGTGATCACACACATCACAGTTGCCCATCTTGTGTTTGTTTGTTTTTTCTGCTCAATCTGCCCCAAAATATCTCCAGCATTTGATGCCTCGCCTCCAGCTGTCTTCGTTTTGATCTAAAGCATCCCCCGAAGAAGCACAAATGCCTACTGTACATGCCTCGATATGAATGGTGAAAAATCAAATAAGAGCAGGTGTACCAATGCCATGTTTTTCATTATGTGATAATGCAAGGTATATATATCTGTGAGTGCAGGCCCTTGCTGAAATATGGGTACCCTTAAGCTACTGTGTGATAAGAGCCATATATTTGTTTCGGTTATATTCTTCCCATGGTGATACTGAGGGTGAGAAATCACACCATGTGTTAAAGGGAAAGCGATAAAAACATAAATGGGAGTAAAACGGAGAAGATCATTGTTTATTGTGGTTTAGGATTTTTCATATTGCCAGAAACCGGTAACATAAATAGAAATAGAGATTGAGATTTCCAGTTTATATGAAACATATATGAAGTTCTCTTAGATGGGAGGCCCTGCATGTGGGTCCAGCCTCAGGTGGATCAGCACAAGATTTTCTTTGTCTCTTGATTCAAAGCCTGCAGCCACATACGACAGCGTTACTCCTGCCCCACAAAGAGGCAGCACCTTCTCGTCGAATTTCCTCCTTTGTGTGTCGAGCGGAAAAGGTGAGAGACTGTAGCAATTAAAAGAAGAGAAGAGGAGCGAAAGAGAAAGTTGCTAATGGGGGTAGAACATAAATCAAACGCATTTATTTTCTGAAAAGGAGGAATGGGATGGTGGTATTGGAGGGGGGAGGAGGGGGTGGGGGGGCAACCATCTGTGTCTCTGCACAAAGTGGTACTGAACACTGGCATTTAAGCACATGCTCGAGTGATCACACATACTGTATATTAGATCACTAAGTGTATTTTCTGAGGTGGGATGTTCCTGTGAAAGGCTGGTGGCTCACAGGAGGTGTTGGAACTTACACTTGTCTGGGCGACTGCTGTTTCCTAAAGCAGTTGAGGGCTGTCAGGCACATAAAGCATTGGTATAATACGCTTTAAAACCTCACTGACTCGGATTAGCTCAGAAATTAGCATAGACTTATTGTTTACCACATATCATTCCAGTCCATCCGATATCATCTGATAGAAATACAGCTCATTCTGTAATCACTACATGCATGATATTAATGTGATAAGATATAAAGCTAAGGGAATATTTTCATGATTTTTCACTTCATCTTTCTGTTGCTATGCAGAATGTTTTTTGCAACGCTAGTAGCAAAGCTCTAACGATGACATTTTCTGTCTGTCGTTTGCATGCTAACACACTAAACTAAGATGGTGAACATGGTAAGCAATTAAAGATGCATATTATGTACATGTTAACATTATCTTTGTGCGCATATATACGTCAGCATTTAGCTCAAAGCATTTAGTAAGCAAAGAGCAGCTTCACAGAGCCGCTAGCATGATCGTAGTTCTTTAATTACATTTGCTCGCGCTCAGACTTCTTGCCACTTTGCTTAATTAAAAGCACTATTATCAATCTATTTTCCATATCATGCCAGAGGAAAATAATAGTTTTACTCCATAGTGGTTGTCATCACAATGTAAACCCCTTGGGAGCGTTTAATCTGAAATTGAACCAGGCCATTTGGATGCTAGAAATATCTTCTACAGGTTTCTCACATGTAAAATTGTGATTCTAGCTAATTACATTTGCTGACATAGTGTGAACTAAATGTTGGCATGATATATTGTAGCCTGCCAAATCCCCCCACCTCCAACTCCATGCGTCACAGTGATTGAATAGCTTGAGAGGAATCAACAACATTCACCAATCACTTGTCTGCCAGAAGTGAAAGTCAATGACATTACAGCTATTTATGTGTTTTGATTAATTGTTAGGAATTGCCTTTTCAGTGCGCATCTCCCTGGCACTGAGAGGTGTAGCTGTTGGCAGTCATTACCATAATCATGTTAGTGTTTGGCTCTGCCCTTGTAGTGGCTCTGTCCCATTATAATTCCACACAGTAATGGATGCACAGATGAGAGATGAGATTGTGACAGCCTTGTCCTCTGCAGGTTAGGACACTGGTCACAGCTGAACAAAACAAAAATCTGTTGGATAAATGTGCTCTGAACATATCAGATTTGATGCTTCAAATTTGAAAACATGCTGAAAGAATTCCGTTTGTGTGCACCCCTTTAGCCTGACGTCGCTGTCGCATACAGCCTACTGGTGCAAATGTGTCCGTCTTGTAATTTACGTTGCACTCTGCTGACAGTCTTTGCAGGAAGCTCAGGGGCTCTGCTGTTAGCTTGCTGTTATCTATCTGACTGAGACATCTTTTGTTCCATCTCAGCGGCCACTGAAAGCTTCATTTCCCCGCCTGTCACGGCCACAGCTCACTGTCTGCCGCAAGGACGCATTGATTTGATAAAAGCCCCTCCGTCACGCCACATATTACATCTCATTTCACTGACACCAGTTGCGCACCTATACGCTGTAAGACCCAAGCCAACCTCACCCCTTGACCTCGAGAGAAATGAAAAGTGCAGCTGTGGATAATTGTAGGCCACCTCCCTGTGAACACACACACACACACACATTCACACCTCCCAAAGGCAGGAGGGGAAACATGCTGAAAGGTGTTGTTGCTTAAGGGAGCCGGGGTTTGTTTAGCACAATAAGCATGTGTCCATCCTGAGGAGAACAGGAATCCAATAGTGAGGTTTGCCCAAAGGATGATATCTCCGGTTTTATGGCCTGTTTATGTCTGTGTTTGCACAAACTTTGTAATGTAGAGTATGCATAAAAATGTGCATAGTGCTTGAAGGTACAGATTTTCTCACAGTGGGGACCTATAGCTGCTACAATGGAAAGAGCAGTGATGCTTGTACTTTCTCAATGTTATATTTTATCTCAGATTTGTATTTATATTCACAATAAACACAATTGGCAAAAAGAATAATTTCTGACCGAGCGGCATTCATAGCTACATTTTCAAGTGATACATATAACCATTGAGAAAGAATCCACCTCGCAACATTGTCATCCTTATGCCAACGTTAAATCACTTTAATATGACACAGTTTACAGAGCTGGAGAGGCTGTAATGATGGTACTGACAGTTGTGTTTCATTACAGTCTGCTGGCTAACCCAGTCCATTGACAGCAATGCCATTTGAATATATCTAGTTGATCTAATCAGCCACATTTCATTAGCTTAGTCTGAATTGTTGCTGCTATTGAAACATGTATTTCTCAATAACAGTCAGATGTGTTTTGTCTGCGACTCAGTACTTTGAGTTAAATTTGGCTTCACGACAGGGGAACCTAACTTAATTGAATAAAACATGACAAATGAATGTATGCCGTGCTCATCAAAACACATTACAGCCAGCTATAACCTCCAGGTGCCACCTCAACAAATAAAAATGAAAAAACACAGAAAATATTTATTCGTCTACCCATGCACATGTATACACACACACACACACACACACACACATGGAATATTAACAAATATTTCACAAATTACTCACTCAATGCTTAAAAAGACACTTTCTCTACAGCAGTATATCTTTATTACCTACTTACACTTTAAGTGGCTCCATCACCTGACATTTAAATCTCGGTTACTGCACTGGCGCCACAGTGCCGAATTCATGAACCAATATGATCCAGCAGAGCCAAGACCCCTCTCAAGAAAACAAGTGTGAGCATTACAGACAATGGCCACTGGGTCAATGAGGGGTGAGGGGAGAAAGTGAGTCCCCGGAGACGGAGCAAGAGGGATTTTCGCTGCACCAAATAATGACAACTCAGGCAATATAACCCTGCCAATGTGTTGCAACGACAATAACGATCGGTTGTGGTTCATTGTGTCAGAGCTGACCTTTTTGACCTCTAGGTTGCCATGGAAACACAGGGTTTCAATAGGAGTGATAGCTGCTGATTGGCAGTGTATAGAATGGCGCACATCACTTAGGGCAGATATCACTCATAGATAACGTAATCGTAAGCGTCCTCTCCCTCTTCTGTTTCCCATTGAGAGACAGTTTAACCACACCACCGGACTGGAGCAATGTTGTGACCTATGCATTGTTGTCGTGATAAATCGCATGATCAAATATACGCGCTGAAGCATATTACACACTTTGGTGGTTTTGCTTCTTCCATAAATAAAAATTGACCGCGGCGTTTGTGCTGATGTTGGTAGAAAACCCACCAGTTTGTGCATGAAGCCCCCCCCCCCGACCCCCCCGCCACACCCTTCATCCCTCGAGGCTCACTGTGCATGAGAATACACGAGAGCCCGACTTAAACCACCTCAGCAAAATATCTGACCAGAGACAGGACAGCTAGACCGCTCATGTCCCTTGAGAGTGTTTCCCTGTATATGTGTGTGTGAGAGAATAAAAAAATAAAAGAAAGGAAACAAACAACGTGAATGAGGATGTAAGTGGCGATGAGGAGAGAAAAAAACAACGGGAAAAATAGATATTAGCAGTCAAATATATTCAAGTAAGCTTGCACATGCTGCCATAACAGCCTCCTATAGGGTCACCTTGTGTTCACAGATTGGACATCAATGTCCAGGGAAATATAGTCACAATTCACAATGACCTAAAGTCAATCAGTTGGCATGGCATAGATTCAGAAAGGAGACAAAAACAAACACCCAATGGATATAGAGGACACAAAGGAGCCGGCTGGAGTGAAGTTAAAGGTGAAATAAGATAGAAATTAAAACTGATGAAGGAAAAGCCTGGTGATGTTGTATTGTCAACAAACAAAAAAAGAACAAAACCAACAATGAATTGATGCTACTAACAAGTACTGTCTGTGTATGCACAGCTTATTCCTCTGTGCCATAGAGCTCCATTGTTGTCTAAAACCTATTAGAAACACACCAGTGAGCCACATTGTTGCACTGGGTGTTCCTTCATCACCGTGAACATGGACAGTTTGAGTCAACCCCACTTACACTGTCATGATGCTGAAAATACTTATTTGAAATGCAAAGGTGTATTGATCAACAGCTAAAAATAACCCCCAAGAAATGCTTCATTTCTCCCGTTGGAGTAACATTATCTAAAAACTAACCCAGGTGTTACTGGAATTTATTGATTTTTCATATGTAAACAGTTGTGACCCATTTTAAAAGAGCTGGTTTGAGTCTTTTCATGATGTTTCTTTCATGGGCAGTCTTATCCTTTATATATAATTTGATGATTTTATCTCTGAAAACACATGGAATGTGTAAAAATGGCCAAGTTATCAACATCATCTACACTTGCTGCCGGAAAGCTGAGGCACAGTACAGAGATGCAGAGTGTGAGTAGAAATTTAAACAGCACAATGACCCAAAGTAGAGGCCAAGTTTGTATCATTTTAAAAACCTTAATCAAATTCCTTATGATGAAGACAAATCAATTTCTTTCTGATTTAAATTTCAAAATATGCTCAAACTTATGATCTGAGCACATGTGTTGCATGACATGAACACTGAGTCTCATCTGAGTGCAGAATTATACAAGACCAAAGAGTTAGAAGGGGATCTCACATTGTTGCAAAGGCTACATCTTATTTTAATGCATGTTTCTCATTTCCTGTCTGTCACGGACCCGTCTTGATTAGAAAGGACTTAATCATTCCAAAACAAAAGCCTGGTGGAGACACAGAAAGGGAGGTTGTGGTGCTGGCTGTTGATATTGTTCTATCAGACAGCTCGAAGGGAGGAAGTCCTCTGTCTGAGCTGCCAGGCCTTGCTGTTTTTTGGGCGGGGGGGTCCTGGGGATAAGAGACCGCCCTGTTATCTTTGTGTAAAAGGTCACACAGGTCTGGCGGAAGAAGCAAAAGCAACAACCATCTGTGTTTTCCACACACTCTGGTGCGTCCATCTAGAGCGCGGACAGCCGGGCTGAGTGAACACACACATGCACACAGACATCACATCGCTCACTCATATCTGTGCATATCTGTGATGAAACATGCATTGTCAGAAGAAGTTGGAAAGCCCCCAGATATGTTTTCCCTCTTGTGATGTGTGCGTGGGAGTATCATTGTTTTTGTAGCGCACACATTTTATGCACATGCTATTGCTCACAATGAATGGTACAGATTTATCAGACGACTTATGGTTTGTACTGATATTGTGTGTGTATGTGTGTGTGTGTGTGTGTGTGTGTGTGTGTGTGTGTGTGTGTTTTTTATTCCTGTAACACCTTCAAGGACAATATTTCATTTTGCACAAAGGAATACTTGCTTTTGCTCAACAGCGAATGCACTCCAGCATAATGGCAGACACAGCCTTGTACATAGGTTTAAATCACACAGTTTCTTCTGTTGCACGTTGTTACATAAGTCATACAATGTGCTTACACCCACAGCTAGACTTGCGTGAGACTGTGCAACAGCTCTGCCAGAGACGTGTGTTTCACTAGCAGGAGTATCTGCATCCTCCCAGTCTCAAAACACTGGAGTAAATTCTGGCTCCGGGCTGTTTTTTTTCGTGATCCTGTGCACAATCAGAGTGGCGGTGGTGGATCGCACACACACACTTGCTGTATGTATACACTCATATGTACAGCACACACCTGCATGGACACACACACACATACACTTCACACGTTCAGAGCAGACTCCATGTGGGGAATGGGTGTTACGTTGCCACGTGGGACACGAGTGTTCAAGGCCATTAAAATGGTAAACACAAACACACCGTAGAGATTGAGGAAATATATAATGCGGTAAAACCCTACAGAGACGCAGACCATCTGAACTCAACAGTCCCGTACAATGAAAAGTCTCGACGGTGCTCGTTAATCTGTGACGCCAAAAACACAGTGTATAATGTTTTTTCTGTGCTATTATGCTTTATTTGGAGGGGACATAAATGCTTCTTTTTTTTATAGGGCTCCTTGTGAGTTTTATTTTGAACCAGTAAATCATTGTTTTTACAGTGCAGCTTGGAGGATTGTCTCTGCAGCAATAGAGAAAAAGAATAACAAAATTCATCCGTTATCAGAGTCTGACCTACTCTCTTGGCTTCTGGCTAATTAACGGCAGTGTGACAGCTATTGTGCCTTAGCCATGGCCTTTTACTGCTGAGTAATAATACTTTGTTTTTCGGTAATGGAGCAGCGCTGCCACTCTATCTTTGGTTAGGTTCGTAGGCTAGACTAAACACAAACAGCCTCTTTTGAAATTACAAATTAATGTGATCAAATGAGCCACTGGCATACCTCTCAATCATTATTTGGATAAGGTAGGTGGCATTTTTTTTAAAGTGCCTACACATGGGGAAAATCCACATTATGATGACTACAGCGCTGTAAAAATAACACGCCTCGGACATTTTTTTTATATAATATAATGCGTCTTTGTTATTCAAATGACAGCAATGATACGAGCCAGTTTCATTGATTTGCTGTGGAGTTCTGAAGGCCCTGGGGGGAATTAAACCTGTAAGTGCTGACTTCCATGGTCCACCTGTTTACTGCAACGCTGTCTGTGTGTGTGTGTGTGTGTGTGTGTCTGTGTGTGTGTGTGTGTGTGTGCGTGTGCGCTTGTGTCCATGCAAAAGCAGTCACTGGGGAGGGGTTCCTGGCTTAATATTGTTGGGAGAGTGGAGTACACACTGCTGACAACAGGGTTTTCTTATTTCATTCAGGTTACACAAAACTATTTTTTATGCATAAAGACACTTGAGTTTCTCGAGCACCTGCGGTTAATGTGGTTATTTAATAATGCATTGTCTATCTTGTCGCAGTTCTTTGTGAACACAACCAAACTCCATTAATCCTAAAATAATGCGCTCCGTCTGTGCGGTTTTCTGATATTTTAATAAAGTCTGCTGTCTATTGTCCTCTTATATACATATCCTCCCCTCCAAAGTCCCTTAATCAGAATCTAAAGCCTCAGGGCTGCGGTCCCACCGCTAGGAATCAATAAAACATGTCAATAATGATTTGATCCGTTACAGCAGTCAAACGCTTTGCCATCCAATTACAAAGGTGTTCGGGTCACTTTAAAGAGTGAAAGCCTGATTGCCCTTGAGTATCACATAGATCAATACCTGAACTTATTATACTATAGCTCGTTTGCATAATGACGCGATTAAGTGCCTTCTTTTCTCAGACATCTTTTCTCTGTTGCAAACCTGCCACTGACATACATTAAAGAACACACTGTGCCACAATGGGGCAAAAAGCATGTGCTTTCCAGTAATCAGCTGCATTAAAAGTATGATGTCACATAGCTGTAGTCTCAGAGGGGAATAAAAACACTCAGCACATCCATTGAGTCCAGTGTCCAGTGGCTGGCAATGCAGGTGTTTATAGATTGTCTCAGCTCTGGGAACAAGTTGCTGACCCCTTTCCCTGATCCCCTTCCTGTTTGGCATTGTGTGTGCAGCTGAGTTGAGGGGAGATAGAGTCTGTTTGTCCCCTGCTACTACGGCATGTTTTTCCTAATGTCTCCATTCCCCTTTTCTCTTCCAGTCAAGTCATGTTCCAGGTGGGGGTGACAGAGCACAGCACGCAGCTACAGGCAGTCCAGGAAATTTTGTGTCCTCCGTCCAAAAACATGTTTTGACCGTCTGTGCCACATCTGGAGGGATATTTACTCCGAAAGCCATTCTTTTCTGCAGCCGCATGACACAATACCCTTGACAGGTTCTATTTGCGCACCCTGCAAAAGCAAAACATATTTTGCACAAATGAAACTGAAAAAAAAGAAAGTTGTATGTAGCAATTGTGAGTAGAATACTCTTGAGAGAGGCAATTTGGCACAGCCAAAAGTCCAGAGAGGAGCTATCTTTAGTCGTCCAGTTGAAAAACAAAAGATTACTTTATGGCAGCTATAAATGTGCTACTACTGACACATTAACAATTGTCTTGGCATCAACACTCCGTAATGGAAATTACAGTGTCTCATTGTAACAAGTGGAAGCAAAACAATATACTGGCAGTGATTTCATTGTTTTGGTGATGTTGTAGCATATTGAAAAATACATGATTCAGCATCCTATGCACACAAATAAACAGCTTAATTACTGCAGCATACACAATAGGCGCATCTTCAACAGAAATTATTTCATATTTAATACCCTCTTTAGTGAGACGCTTAATAATTTAGAAATGGTATCATTAGATTTAGCATTTAATGAGATACTGCAAAGATACCATGAGGTGACATGAACTCTCTCTAACTACCTCTTTGAGTCTGTTGGAGCTCTGCACCTGCAGCAGAGCTTAATTCTTCCTGCACCAAACCATCTGGAGTGGGAATTTTGCCGTGTGTATAATGTATGATTCTGTATGCCGCTGCAGCATCCAGCACCAGAGCCCCGCAGTGCTACATCACGCAGCTCATACTTTTCTTGAGCTTCTCTACATTTCAACTCTGCTGGAAAAATCCCAGAAGTCTGCTCCATTGTTTGACCTTCAAGGTGTGGGTGTTTAACCAGCAGTGGGAGCTGACAAATGAAAGACCCCAAGTGGGAGACGATCAGCCTCCCCCAGTGTTGCACAAGGTGCCTCTGTCCTTGAAAGCCCACATTGAGCCACAAGCCTGAAGCTGGTCCAGGTTTGTCTGTTCCTCGAACCATCAGGCTCTGCAACCGCACCAGTCAATCAGCCCCGTTAGAGGTTACCTAAGGGGTTAACGCCGCCAACCTTTCCCATCTGTTGCTAAGGAAGTGTTGCCTGTTGTGCAGGAAACAGGGAGAGCGGTTTCCTGTTATGAAGAGAGGTTTTTAAAGGCTTGCATTCATTCAATCATGCAACAGATGCCGGGCCAGGAAGCCCTGCCAATAGCAAAAGCTTTGGTGTCCTAGAGAAATTGTATTTGGAAACTGCTTTTAGGAACCTTTCTATGCACTGTTCTGGTTCAGGAAATAATAGCATGCATAGGCAAAACAGGCTGGAGGAAACGCTGAGGAGAATGTATGCTTGATTTATGGCACATACTGTATAATCCTCTCTACAATGTTACTGTCCTTCCAAGCATAAATATGTGATTTAAAAAAAAAAAAATTCTGTGAAAAAACATGGCTTCAGATTTAAAGCTGCCCATCATCACGATGAAACCCGGGCTTATTGTCTCTTTTTTTTTTCAAATCTTTCACACTTGAGTGGATTTGGTGTCAACCCGTGCTTCCTCTAAATATGGCACCGTTGCTCCACATCTGTAAGAGCAGTGTCCTGAAACAGAACATGACGAGATGTGAATGTACAATATCCCAGATGCGAAGTTGTGCATTGCAAAAGTGACACACACACACACACACAGAGAGAGAGAGTGGGTTTGGTTCGCGCTCCGGGCTGTACAGGCTGTAGGCTGGTCCTGCCTCAGGAAGCGCCAAGCAGCACCTCCCGTTTCCACACAAGAGCGCACCAGTTTACTGTAGCATCAGCACTGGAGATGACGCACGCCGGCTGAAAGCTCAGCTCCAACTCTGCGAACGCGAACGTCTTATCCACGAGTAGACTCTTACTGGAGAAAAGGACAAAGACAACATGACCCGAAACTCTTCCCTCGCCGTTTGATTTGTATCTGGATTAAGTTTCCACGTCACTGCGAGCGACGCGGTCGGTGTGGGGGAAACATGAGGATCACTGTCGGTTCCCGTGGACCATGATGCCCCACAATGAACACAGGTTGGTTTTAATTTAATATTTAATGTTCATGTCAAGAGTCCGGAATGCAAACTTTAAATGTTTTCACGGCGAACAAAGTGAGACAGCGCGAGTGTGTGCTCACGTGTGTGTTTTTGTGTGAGCGAGTAATTCTTGAAATTGGTTGCTCCTGTCAGAACAGGAATGTTTATTTTCCACCTATTCCACATACAAATTGATATCCCATGCAACTTGATGCAGACTGTTGTAGACTGTTGTATTAGTTAGGCTCCGCCATAGGTAAAATAAAGTATCAGACTAATCATACAGCTTTTGGATTTTCCATGGAAATGATGCTGCTAGTTTTCCCATAATAACAATGCAAATGGGATGAATTCAATACACAGCAATTTGGAGTGAGTTTAAATCCATAGCATTGGATAAAGTTGCTTTCAGTGGAAGACTCCACTGTGGAAATCGGTTCTAGGATTAGTAATAGGGTTAGAGCGAGGATTATAATGCATGTTTGTGAAATCAGACAGAGAAGGTCACTTGTCTTGCAAGTGCAGTGTCCTGTGAATTTATTAAGTGAAAATAGTTCTCTTGTATGTGATTTCGAAGGAAACATTTATTTTGAAAACGATGTCTCATTTAGTTCTACAGCCTTGTCACATTGGATTTCAGACAGGTTGTTCAGACTTAACGGGTGACATTTCATGGTGAGGACACGGTCTGAAATCATATCCTGTGAGTTTGGCACAGCCAAGGTCCCAGTGTCTATCTCCTCCTTTGTTTTCAAACATTTGTTTTAATTGAATTCTTGCTGCATAATTCATATCCTGTTGTTTGCAGTTGGGTGCTTTGTCAGAGCGGGACCCTTGTTTTCTCTTCCAGTTTTATTGTTCTTTGACGCACTCAAAGGACCTTTTCAGAGAAAAAGTGTGCGTGTGTGTGTGTGTGTTTGTGTGCATGTGCTGCAGTGTGAGTATGTTTCGTGAGAATCGGGGGAAGAATGACGAGAAGGAAGTCCATTTGTGTTGTGAAAAACTGTACTCCTAGAGAGGTTCATGGAAGAGTGATGGGGGGCCATGGTGTTAATGTCCTCCCCCCATGGACATCCTGTGCGGAGTCCAAGGAGGCTCTGCCGGAGCAGCTAATGAACCTGGAAATCTTAAAAAATAGAGCGCGATGACACTAATAGAGAAAAAAATATGTATAATTGTGGGCAAAGAAGCTCATATTAGACTGAGAGTGAGACAGAGTCACTGAAAGGGAGAGAGGGAGAAACGCTCGGAGATAGCCAGAGTGCACACAAGGTTTAATAGGATGTGCGTCAGTGCAGGTACTAAATAACAGGAAGAGACAAGGGGTGTACACACTTTATTAAGTACGGGGTGTGTTTCATGACATTTCTAAATTTTGTAAGAAATGCTCTTTGATGACATCACAATTTTTAACTGGAAACTAGACGTGAAGTCTGAATTCAAAAGCAACACATCAGTGTCAAAAGTAGCATGCTGTGATTTCAAATTAAAGATGCTGAATAATCCTTCATGTTGCCATTTCAATATATTTAAATGAATATGAGGACCACTAACAAAATCATCTTTAAAGGTTTTTCGATGGCCAGTAGCCATCATTTGTTAAATCTGCCATAAGCATCCAACCTGCATGTGTCATTTCCCAGACAGGGAGATGCTATTGTTCCTCCTCTAAGTACCCTGTGGCTCTGTTGTTTTTCCTGCTGATAATGTCCCCTGCAGCATTCTGCATGTCACTGACTATTGTACATGAGTTGAGTTCCTCTTAGCATTCTATACCAACGCAGGACTTACATTTTTAACCTTGTGTAAGCTGATATTAGGTTTTTATATAAAAGATGGAAATATTATTAAGTATCTTTTATTTATTTTTAAATGACCTTTTACTCTCTTTGCACAGATTTTCAAAATCCACTGCAAGTCCCTCGACCAAAGGTTCGCAGTCATCTGACCATCAAAGTGCAGTCCAAACTGATGTCCACACCGTGTCCCCCTGTCCGTGGTCCAAAACCTCCTGTCGCCCCCAAGCCCAGACCCCTGTATGAGCTTCATGCACAAGGGGACTCCAGCCCCCCACACAGCTTGAGTAACGGAGACCTGGCTCACTCTGATGGGGAGACGGAAGATCTTCATGAGATGGCTGCGGAGAACCAGGACAAAGAGGAGAAAAGCGAGGATGGGGTTAATGACACCGGCATCGGGCACAATGACAAAGAGGACATAGCAGAAGGAGAAATTGATCAGGAAACAGAAAAAGAAGTAGATCAATTAGATAATGATGACGACAGCATTGGCTCTGAGGACACTGTCAAAGCTGATGTTGATACTACTGAGGATGAAAACACTGACAATGACTTGATCCAGCCTGAAGGTGGTAACCACACTGATGATGAGAAAGTGTCAACGCCTTCACTTAATCCTGCTGAGATGGAGGATAAAACGGGAGAGGAGGCAGAAGAGGAGGAACCAAGTTTTAGGGAAAAAACTGACATAGTTTGTGGCTCTTCAGGACACGAACATGTAGAACAGAATCTTGATCCACCACAGTCCCTCAGTCAGGGTAATAAGGACAATGATACTGGACATAATGATGTAGACAGGGAACAAAGTGAGGACTCTGTGCACTGTTTACACACAGATGAGACTGAGCTGGAAGTTGGAGGATTTGCATTTGGATTCAGTGTGCTTCCAACTCTAGCTGAGGAGTACCCCTACGATGTGATTGGCCCCACAGATGATGCTAGTGATACATGTGACCCAGCTGAAACAGGGGAAACAGGGGTATGGCAACCAGAACGGGCCACCAAGGACCTCTCTGGCTGTTTCCGATTCACATCCAGCACTGAGGATGTTTTTGGACCTTATTCCGTCATCGAAGCTGTTCCACCAGATATGACCAGCACCGCTGACCCAGAGTGGAGTCAGGATGATACTGATGACAAACCCTCAAATGAAGTGCAAACGGCAAGTGCTTCTAACCAGGAACCTTACTATGTGTCATCAGATGATGTGGACAAGCTAGAGGATAAGCAAGTCCTCTCAGAACAGGATGAGATTGAGGAGGTCACCGAGCACAAAGACAAAGCAAAGGACAGCGAGTCAACAGATGAGTATGCAGATATTGACGATTCACTCTGCCTTCAAGCAGAAGACGAGAAGTTGGAGTGTGTCTCATCGGAGGATTATGTCGAGATAGGCGATGATGACGAAGATGAAGAAACAGAAAAGAAACATATCAGAGGAAAAAGTGCAAAAGAGAGAACGGCTAAACGAGAGCAGGCTTTCCTCAGCCAGCGAACGAGCTGCCAGCCTCGCCTCAGGTTGTGCAACATCACAGTGCCAACAGAACTAGATGCAGGCCGCACCCCGGAGCTCACCAACAGGGTGGTTTTTGCCCACACCACTGAAGCCTTTGAAGAAGACATTGAGGAACTGGACTGCCATATTGTGCCTTACTATGAGGACACAGACTCAGACAGTGAGGAACATATATACGAGGAGGCAGGGTTTGACTCAGAAGGTGAGAACTTTGTGACAATTGATCGGAAGACTATTGTCACGCGATCACGCTCTTATTCTGGGAAAGTTTCAGGTTATGTCCCAGAAACTGTACCAGAGGAGACTGGGACGGAGTACCAAACTCATGACTACTGCACAGTGGCCTTAGATAAAAACAACGAACCACTTAGCCATTCAAAGCCGCCTGGGGTCAAGAGTTTGATCCCATCTATGAAGTCTCAACGTTTCTTGTTTTATTCCCGATCTGCGGAGGGTCCAGAATTGACCTTGACGACTCCCACAGAGATCAACCACTCTCTGAAGGATGACATCAGGATGAAGATGAAAGATGATACCCTTTCTCTTCCATGTGTCATAACCTCTTCTGGAAGTTTCTCCCAGCGAAGCCTTCAATCTTCCAGTGGTGTTTCCACACCAACCTCTCTAGTGGACATCCCACCACCCTTTGAGCTAGCATACATTGCTAAAAGACCACTCACCAAGAGTTCCCCATCCCTCTTGATCCAGCATGAACCCAGCGAAACACCTAAGAAGAAGAAGTCCTCCTTCAAGCGCTTCCTGGCTCTCAAGTTCAAGAGGAAGACAGACTCGAAAGGTTTCAGCGATGGAAGTGTCCGCTCTTCTCGTTCTTCCTCAGAGTCCAGCCACCACGGCACAGTGAGAGTCATAGAGCTTGACCGTAGAAGCACCGGCAGCTCTCCTCAGCTTCAGAACCACATTGTGAACCCCCAGCAGCGTCCTTTAGAACTGCCATCCCCCTTTGTCCTCTACAAAGACCTCCATAGGAGGAAAGGTGACCCCAAAGCTTATGGCAGGACCGTCTCCAGAGTGGAGTCCTTCGAGGAGCGTTCTCGGCGCTCTGCCATGCCGCTGCCTTTGACCAAACCCCGCTCCATCTCCTTCCCCAGTGCGGACACCTCAGACTATGAAAACATCCCGGCCATGAGCTCAGACTATGAGAATATCCAAATCCCAGGCAGACCCACCAGATCCCACACTGTCACAGAGTTTTTTGAGGACCCAAATCGCACTACAGTCGCCTGCAATGAGAATGATGGCTATGTGGATATGAACAGTTTTGGGATTGACAGCATAACCCAGACATCAAAAGAAGACGCTGAAAGGTATAGTAAAAGCTCTGTAAAGTTAAAATGGCTTTGTATTTTCTCAAGTTAACCCGAGTTTCAATGCTTTTACCGTCCTGAACTAAACTGCATTCACCTTTATTTGTATTGGGGCTGAAGTAGAAATTTCAGAGACTTCTTAAAACAATAAATTACCTGCATGGCTGGATACCACAAACCGGGGTGTACTGACCCTTTAATGTATTAAGTATTACATATTTATCAGCACCATCCATAGCTATTATTAGAGATAGTTGATTGAAAACATTTTCCAGCAAAGGTGCCAAATCTTAATTGGTTTTGACTCCCTAAATGTGAATATTTGCTTGAACACATTTGAGGTTTGGACTGTTGGACAAAAAAAGCCATTGAAGATATCAGATTGAAGCCTGGGTAACTGCAATGGCTATTTTTCAGGATATTTTGTAGACCACACAATTAATCAATTTAATCTGCAATAAAAGTCAATAAAGAAAACAGTCCTTAGTTGCAGCCTTAGATTAGATGTCTTCAACATAATAAGCATGAAATGTGTTTTTGCTTATGATCTAATTACTTTACAGCTAATTTTCTTATACATGCCAGGATTAAACTATAGAAATTAAGCAGCATATACTGCATGTTCACTTTGTAGTCTATAGAAGAGGCAAGCCTGTTTATCTCTGGAACCACTCTTAAAATAATCAGCTGAGTTGTTAAGCTTGGACCTATCTCCTCAGAAGGGCAATCTTGACCCCTGAACAGCTGACAATAATTCCTACACTGTACCTCAGATGAGCGGAGGGCACCTGGCTGAGTAGAATCAGATCTCCCTCTTGAAGAAAAGGGTTCAGTGAGAGATGAGCAGCTTGCTGTGTCAGGCATCCCTGGCTTTGGGAAGATGGACAATGCTTGTGGGAGAGCTTACTCCTGTTTTTCATTTGGTGGATTAAGAGGTCGCATCTGGTGCCGCTGCTTCCCATGCAAGTCTGAGGTGATAGAACAGGTCATGGCGATTGGTTAACTCACTGAGCGTAGGTTACTCCTCACACTAGAGAAAGTCATTATGGGCTGCAATTAAAAGTGAAGAAATGTGGGGGAGTTCCTTTTCACACAAGGAGGTGGAGAAGGATAAGAAAAATGTGAGAGAGAAAAGGGAGGGGATGTGTCAATATGAAGGTGCAGAAGAGTAAGAATACAGGGAGAAAAGCGATAAAGTCATATAGAGGAGGGGGAGGGGAAAATAAGAACAGGAGAAAGGGAGCAAGAGCAGCTCTGGTGTAATTGCTCTCCTGTACCTGACACTTATTGTTAAGTTTAGGAGGGCTTTTATTAAAGTAGCTCTCTCCCGAGTGCTTCTCCTTCATTGGACCCTAAAGGGGCCGCAGGATTTACTGCAGTGTGTGATAGAGTGAGGAATCACCACGGTCAGACTGCACAAAATTACCACGGCCTGCGCCTCAGCTTTAGCCACTACGGGCTACAGTCTTTCCCCAGTCTTAATAAAATAGTTGTGTTTGATGACTTGTGTGTAGTCAAAGAGACAGGCCATTAGCTTAAGAAAATCTTGGGGCAAAATGCTTCTGCATTTGTTTTTATTTCTTGTGCTACCCTTTGTTTATATTGTATGTGCCGCTAGCTTATTTCACCATTCTATCTATTATATCATGTAGAAAAGGTTTCAGCTTGCAGTTAAAATCGTTTATACAACTTTTCACACCCATAAAGCTTGTCTCCTCCAGTCATTCTGTGCAGCAGTAGACACTATAACATGATTTCCTTACTGTTTATTTACAGTGTACTTTACACTTAACGTACATCTAAACATTTGCAACCCTTCCATTTCCCAGACAATGGTGCCTCAGTGAGGGTCTTTTTTCTCCCAGTGATGTTATCGATGTGGATCAGTGTGTGGTGGAAGTCTCACACCACTCACAATGATGCAAAGAACCTATCTGTCCTGTCGCTTTGCCTTCACCGCATTCCCCCCGGATACGCTTCTGTTGCCTGGGCCACTCTTTGGTGTGTCTACTGGGCTTTTTTTATGTTTATTTGAGTGTGAGTGTATGCATGTGTGTATACACTCAATGCAAATCATGTGTAGTTAGTGTAGATGTTTGTCCCTGCCTCTGTGTGTACGTCTTACAATAAACGCTGTCCCAAAGCTGCCGAGCTGATGATGGCAGTGATTTATTGGGAACACATTCAACAGTCAACGTGGTTTTAGACCCACAGAGGAAAAAGTGGATTTTTGCGGTGAGGAAAATGACCGAACGGCCCCAAAGCACTGCACACAAAAGGGCCGTGCCTTTTGTGCCTACAGTTGCAGACATGCATTTTAAGAAGAACTCACAAAGTTGCTGTTCCTAAGGCTTGGCTTGTTTCCACTTTGTGTGATTAATGTATTGCACCATTCAGACATTACTTCAGCACAAACATGCATAGTACGCAAAGAGACATGTTCATTAGCAAGCAGTGTACAGTGGAAAAAGAACAGGCACACTAATGATTCATCTCAAACCCAACCAAGGTGTGTGTGTGTGTGTGTGTGTGTGTGTGTGTGTGTGTGTGTGTGTGTGTGTGTGTGTGTGTGTGTGTGTGTGTGTGTGTGTGTGTGTGTGCCTGTGTTCATGCATGCTTGAGTATGTGCATATATGCGCATACACACTAAGTTACAACTAAGTGCTGCTTTATCAAAGATGAGGCTCCTGCTGATTATGCAGTCTCAGCAGAATTGCCCTCGCCAAGTAGCCTTGTAGCAACAAATGAAGCGTTTTAGCAAAGAAAGCCCAAGATTTTCGATTGTGCTCAACTTGGAGTCCATTAAGTGTTCTCTATGTGAACTTTAAGCAATTCCAGGTAGACTTGCAACAGGAATGCAGATGTGTTGTTGCCCCGAGTAAACACAGATATGGTGTTATGTTCAGCACCATACTGCTAATTTATGCAAAAATTTACATCTCTAGCTTTCAAACTGTTCAACACAAACCTCTTCAGAGTGATGACAGAGCCCTGCCATGGCCTCTAAAACAGCTCCTCCACCCACTGTTATGTTAGCGTTATTAGTGATGAGGGAGCCATCTTAAGTACATTGTTGTACTGGGTGGTGGCTGTGTGCTGTGTGGCGAGGTGGTGGACAGGGCGTGTCGTTGGCTCGCCAGGCCTGGTGCCATGCGCTCTGAGGTCATTGCCAGGTCATCCCCGGGGAGGAAGTGTCCAGCCTAGGAGCTTCCCACCAGTCTGTTTACAGGAAATGCAGGACGAGGGCGGGGCACTGGCGGGAGGCAAGGAGCTGGAGACAGGAGAGGACAGATAGGGCGGAGGGAGGAGAAGGGGGTCACCGCGGAGGAGTGGGGGTTCCCACAGACTCTCCCTTGAACAACAAGAGGAGGTGTGGTACCGCCAGGAATGCCAGGTCTGCCGGTATTGTTGCTCCTGTTTGTCAGGAATGCGTCCAGCCTCCCACTTCATACACCCCCAAAGTACTCTTGTGTTAAACAAGTGAGCAGAGGTTATAACACTGTTGCATATGAGGCCCTGAATCACATGACGTGGGGTTACTATTATCCAAAGACGTCAAAGGTGGGACAGCAGCAGTCGGAGTGTCAGCGTCTTCACAAATCCCTTCATCACACACTGTCACAAAAGCAGCGGCACAACAGCCTCAGGCTACATGTAATCATCATCATCACTAAAAGGAGCAAACCATTTACAACTACCCACAATCTCTTCATCCCCCCATTAGTATCCCAATTGTCTATAGTTAGCAGGCTAATGAACCTATTCAGCTGCTCCTATTTCTTATAATAGTGCCGTAACAAGTTGAAAAAAGCCCCTCTGATTGCATCTAATATATATTTCAATACTGACTGTTGAGCTCAATTGAATTACATATTACAGGCATCATCAAATTCACAGGAGAATGGTGGAATACAGGTCTTTTTCACAGAGAGTCGTTGTGTCCTCCTCTGAATCTGACACAGTAGATTTAACCCTGCCATGTTATAAAAGACATTGCAATCTGCTGGAATAATAGCATCACCTTAATGGTCTTGTTAAAGGGCTTCACGTATTACCATATAACATATCCGCAGATTTGAATCTGGACACGTTATCATCTGAAGCTGACTGGAGCTAAACATACGCTATGTTTGGGATTTTATGGTAGGAAATTAGCTTTATTGGTATAGCAGAAATTAAACTTTAAACGTTATTGTTTTCTGTCAAAGACAAGTGAGATGTAATTTAAAGAAGAAACTATTCCAATCCAACTATTTAATTGTTTTTCAGTCTTCTGTTTGGCTTTTCGGGGAGGCATTATTATAAATTGGACACAACCATCCATTACAGCACAGAAGGCGTGTTTTCAGAGATTGTGCTGTCGATGGTCAAGGGTGAAAAGGTGAAGGTGAGAATCTGCGGTGCATTCTTCTTGAACATATGAAGGAATTCCCCTCACTCGCAGAATAAATCAGACCTTAAGAATGATTTCAAAGAAGACCCGTCCCTCCTGCTCTCTTTCCCTCCCAACATCATCCAGGAGCCCACACCAGGTTGATCTGTCTGCTCAGAGGTCAAACATGAGTAATGGCCTGTAGGTGCTTTCTTCAGCCCACCCAATAGGGCTGATGAGTGTCTGTGTGTGTGTGTGTGTGTATGTGTTTGTAGTGTAAACCTCATGAAGTGCGACTGAATGGAGATGAAGTCCGGTGGGTAACTCTGTTAACCTTTGGTCCTCTAATAGCTGTCTACTCTCTGCACACACACACACACACACACACACACACACACACACACACACACACACACACACACACACAGGGAGCTGTTAAGGACATTGGGGCAAACATTCATTATTATCTGTAAAATGCCCGAAAAAATGTGAGCAATCACAATTCCAGTAAGACCTACAAGACATCTTCAAATTGTTTGTTTTGTTGCCCAACAGGCCAAAACTCAAATATATTCAGTTTAATATCACATTGGACAAAGAAAAGAAGCTAATTCTCACAAGTGAGAAGTTGGAACCAGAGAGCGTTTGGCACTTTTACTCAAAAGGACATAAAACCATTAATCGATTAGAAAAATATCGCAGATTATTTTTCTGTTGATCGACTGATTGATACATGGACTCACCGCTGCAGCTCTAGATAGTAACAGCCGTTAGGTTGTAACTCGTTTGACAATTAAAGGAAAGTCCTCATAAAATACTCCCCATTTTTCTGATGTTCTGATGTCTTTTATTATTTGTTGTATTCTTTGTATTCCTGTGCATTTTAAGTAAAAAATGGGCAAAATTATACGATTAAGTCTAAAAAGTTTGTTTGTTTTCATCGAATCAAAGAACAAGAAGTTGTTAAACATGCTCTGCACAGATGAGTTAGAAATTTGTCATAGAAAAAAAACCAGGTATGCTATATAACCTTTCCATTTGCGGTGAAACAGCTATATGACAAGCTGCCCTATGGCTGCTTTGAGAATACCTGTTATCCAGTTATCATTGTGGCAGTGTGAGTTTGGTCAAACATACTGAATGGGTCTTAATGGGCCAGAGGACATTAATAATTACCACAGGTAGCATTTAAAGGGATTACATGTGAAATGACCTACAGCGTGCCCCCCTCAGGTACAGCAGCACACAAAAGGATTACCAGTGTACGAACTCAACTGTGCCATCTGTGAGGAAGAACTAATGATGAAAGAGATTACAGTGGGTCACTGGAGGACGCCATATGAGGAGTGGAAATGTTCTGAGACACACACAGGAAAAGCGTATATTTATAGTATAGGGGACTTATTGCTTAGTGTTTTGACACTATGCTGCTGCAAAGATTTAACGTGAATTTGCTATTTGGAATTCGTGTCATCAATGTCTACTTCTCATCCCCAACTGAGAACATTCAGTGTCTTTCTCTATGGTTAAAGCAATGCTGTTCAACACGTGCTGCAGTGTGAACGGTGTCATAGTATTTAGTATTAATATTTACTTGTCCTGTTTTGCTGTGTTCATACTGCCTTTTCTTCCGTTGGCAGTGCCTACACAGAGCCTTTCCTAATAAACCCCGTCTCTGCTGGGCTGTCAGCGGACGAGGACCACGGGCGTACGTCAGAGGAGGAAGAGGGGGTGGCTGAGCCGAGTTATGACAGACAGGTGAGATATGGCACTCAGAGACGAGTGAAAGCAGGGCAGAAGTGGTTAAATCAATCCTTTGAGCTCCCAACTGGCACAACAATTCATCATGATCAAAAGATGCTGCTGCAAGTCCAGTTAAGGGGCCCTGGATTGGACAGTTGTCATTGAATAAATTGAATAAGAATTACACCATAGCATGTGAGCAACAGAACCTAATGATAATTACTGTGCACATTTCTATGGTGGAGCGTTACGTGGGACATGCAGGTCCAGAGAGATCAAGCTCGTTGAAATGTATCGCCTCAAGCTCCCCAGACTTCCGTACAGTAAAAGGCAGCCATTTTACAGTAGCTCAGAGATGGACTCCACCCGTCCTGCTACCATAAAAATATCAGACCACAGCTCCCATCATGGGACATGCATTTCCTTGTTTTCTTCTCCTTCAAATAATTAAAAAGACAATAAATTGAGGAAAAAAACAGAGAGGAAAAGAGGACCAGAGAGACTGGAGTTGGCCTCAGGAACCGTTTCATTTAATGGAACTGTGTTTTGTTTTTATTTCGAGGAAATGAGGATCAGTGTGCTTTTGATGCAGCATTTGTGAAATGCCTCACATAGGAAAAAATAACACTGACAAAGCACAGGAGGAGCCTTGCCAGTAAACGCCTAAATGGCTTCAATGTTATGTTTTGGCTCGGATGTTTTGAGACCCTGTGATTAGCCTCTCAATCAATGGGCAGCATTGCTGTCGCCACACACACACACACACACACACACACACGTAGCCTCTCATACATAATGCATCTGCATTTAAAAGTCCCGTATTTGAGAAAGCCGTCATGTCCATGCAGTACTTTAATGGAATAATCAGTCTTATTTTGACAGAAGAAAAAAAAAAAAAAGAAGAAAAGAAGTGAATTTGCTTTTTTTGCCAGTCTTCTTGGCTGCTGCGTAGCTGTTCCTATTAATGTTTGAGAGGCATAAGTGTCCACAGAGAGCCTTTAAACATTAGCTGTGTCCATTCATCTCCCGCTGTTCTCTCTCGCTGTCCCCCAGATTGATGGCCGGTCCCGAGCGTTCTACGTCGCCAAAGAGCTCGTCGACTCAGAGAGACTGTGAGTATCCCCCGCTCGTGGATTCCCCCATTCGCACACTTCCCCTGCATGTCTGTCGTCACACACAAACATCGGATGTTTTGTCTTTTTCGCGGCCCTGTACCCACTCTCCTATTCTTTCCCGCTGCATCTCCCCGGCTCCTTAGCTAGTAACTGACAGCCAATTACGCGAGTGTCTCGCGTAACTTATTAAACACACCAGCCTCGCCCTGCTACACACTTAACCATTCTTCTGATGATGTTTTCTCATCATGCATAATTTAGATCATTTAATGAGTCTTGTAGAAAGATTAACCTATTTGTGTAGAAATTTGTGAATTCGTTTTTCACGGCGTAATTAAATCTTGTGTTTCACTCTTTGTGTTTTCAGACACGTCAGCGCCCTCAAGTACCTTCAACAGGTAAGAAAAGCTTCGCTGACACTACAGACGTGTGTCACATTGGCTTTAAATGTCTCCTGCCTATTACACCTTCTAGAAACCTTACTGATAACATCATATATCCTGTGTGTCTGCTCCCTAGTCTCTGTCTCCATCTTCTCCTCCTCCCCCCCACCCCCTGTTGTAAGGCTCTGCTCAGGTTTATCAGTGTTGTTGCAGCAAGATCTACTTCCTGGTCTTGACAAAGTTGACATGTTGCACTCTGGAGTGGTCAGTTGTAAGATGACGCAGGGTGCTTGCACCAGGCGCTGTTGCTGATGCTGTCCTTGTAGCCTTACTCAACGGATATGTGTACTCTGATACTCAACTCAGCTGGCGAACTGCCACCTAAAGGTCACAAAAAGGCTGTCGAGGTCTTTCATAGTGGTTGTATTGGATGCCCGGTATGAGCCCCTTTTTGAGTGCTGCAGGAATGAGACCTAAAACATGGAAATCTCAGTTTCTAAGTAAATTGGTTTTAGGAATGTATTTTTGGTGAAATTACTGAAATAAGGTCTGTGGTTAACACAAGCTCAAGAGATGTTAAACTTTTGTTCTACGATATAAAATACTGCAGTAAATACACCTCTTGTGATTTTTGAAGCGTTATGTTTTTACTTCTGCTGATTGCATTTATACTTTAAAAATCATGAAAGTTGTGCTCATTTGTGAAGAGTAACAGATGAAGAAAATTATGTTTGCCACAGAGTTTATTTTCTTCATTAATCCAAAATCAAAATAATTGTTTTGGGGCTTTTTGTCGAGGGGATGCTAACTTCCGGGTTGGCCTACAAAAACACGTCCTCCATGCAGCACTTTATTACCTGGTCGGCCATAGAATGGAGAATTTCTCTCTCAATAGAGTCACAAGCGTAGTTAATGCAGGACAGAAGATTTAAAGGTGAGCTCTGGTAAGCCTCCCAAGGTCGTCAATGCACCACTACCAACAGTTGTCATCTATTTCCACCGTTGCTCACTCACTGCCTGTCAAAAGACGATCCACATCCCCACAGAGTTTGGAACAAAGAAGGATATTTACCAAAAATAACACACAAATGTCGATGAAACATTTGAAGCTTTTATTTAATTCTCATCAGAAAGGAAAGTCGTACAGGAGAGGTCAGATAGGCAGCAGCTTTTTGAAGGATTGCGTGGAAGAGTTGCTATTAAGGTGATGGTTGCCAGTACAATTCTGACAGGTCGAGTTATTGAACCCAGAGAAGCCCATCAGTCAGCCTGAACCTTATAACCTTGAACAAGGTCATGACCTGAATGTCTTATGTGTGCCTCTCTCCATGATTTATGAAAGCCTGATGTAGATGCAAAAGCAGCTGCCTCGTGTAATGTATAATGTGATGCCATTAAACAACAAGTAATGCAAATATTATACAAAGGACGGCTCTAATAATCATAAATCTGCAATCTCATCATGATGCTCAATTATACTAATTAGCTGCTGCATGCCAAAGCACAGAAACATACGCTGCAAGTCAATATGGGCATCAGTGCCGCAGAAGTGACATTTTGATCGCGTAGCCTGAACCAATGAATCAATTTTTGATAGTAAATTATTTGTTTTCGCAAATTCTCACCTTAAAAAGACACTGAGTAACCTTGGCTTGTGCTCTTCTTCAGTGTTACCATACCACCTAATTGAATCTTTTTGCCGCCTTTCAAAGGTGACATTGAAGGCTTTTTCATCATGCTGTTGCATAATGCATTGGTGCAGTGTTACGGTCTTATTATTCTTCAAACTTCAAACAGTGACGTGTCTACATATTAGTTACTGTTAGATGCAGACTGATGTCATAATGAGCATGAAACTGAGCAAATTCAGCTGGGAAACTCTCCAGCGGCACTACATGCACAAACACTGTGGGGGTGGGGGTGGGGGTGGGGGTGGGGGGGTGGGACATAGGAGCAGCGTTAAGTGAGAGGCACACAGGGGCTATTGTTCCATTGTTTGATAAGGAATAACAAGAATACAAAGAATTTCCAGACCCTGTCTCCACATAGGAAGGGAGGCCGTGCTCCTCTTTTTAAGGACTTTCCCTGTAACAGCTTCAACATGTGCGGCTCAGACGTATTATTTTTTCTCGTTTGTAGCCCGTGACCTCTGAACTGATTCCCCCTTGCTGAGTTATGACCGAGCATGACTGGATGCTCAACCGACTGCTTAGCGTTGCTTCTTGACCTGCCTTACGTGAGGGAAATAGGGATAAGGTGGAGAGTGGACCGGCGAAATTGAGAGCAAAGCTTCTCTCATTCATGGATCTGAGTGTGTGTGTGTGTGTGTGTGTGTGTGTGTGTGTGTGTGTGTGTGTGTGTGTGTGTGTGTGTAACCTGGGAGACAGAGCCCACCAGAGCCGTTACTGTTCTTCTCCCCGGCAGATGTGATGAATGTTAACTCATACGCCATTGACTGTGCATGATGAACGGCATGTTCTGAAGCGCCCAGTGTCACCACATTATCTCGCAGCCGACTGGGACAACTCTATTTGTTTTATGTCTGTACTTTACTCAGAATGTGGAATAGATGGGCTCCAGACACTTATCCCTTACAGACACACAGAAGCTATATATATATATATATATATATATATATATATATATATATATACATAGTTTGCCAGACAGCTTGGCCCCAGAGGGAAAACTGAGATTTTTTAAAGTATGTTGATACACGAGTCATCCACTTTTATCCATTTCCTGT
This sequence comes from Ophiodon elongatus, assembly GCA_016806645.1. Lineage (NCBI taxonomy): Eukaryota > Metazoa > Chordata > Actinopteri > Perciformes > Hexagrammidae > Ophiodon > Ophiodon elongatus. Next base: position 3,389,457 of record JACSYO010000324.1, on the reverse strand, counting down.
CTTAATTTGCTGAGTAGATAAATAACCTCTCCCCTGGTTTTTATCTCCCATGTGCTATAACTCCTCATATTAGTCCTCTTAGTCTATGATGCTGCAGCTATTAATGCCTATTGCTTATGTTTTATGTGTTCTGAATGGACTTCAGTGGACCTGAATTCATTGTATATGAGTGAATTTTTCAGCTCGTGTCTACAGAGAAATGAAAAGTGGGGACTACGTACAAAACAGCATTGTGTCATTGAGTACCAAGGTCTTTATGCAACAACACCTGGAGTGTAACTCTTGTGCAAGCAGTGCCGCCTTTCCTGAATGCCTGGACAGAGCCCAAAGTGGCTAGGAGGTACTGAGGTGATTTGAAGGGAGGGTGGCAGGAAGGATGTTTAGGAGGATCTGACCTTCCTTCCTTCCTTCCTTCCATTTTTCTCCCCTTTTCATTCCTCATTCCTCTATGCCTTTCATGTCTCCTGCTCTCCCTCACTCCCTCCTTTCACCCTAACAAACATTTTCTTCCATGCCTCTCTCTTTCTACCCCACATTTTTGTCTCCTCACAAATTCTTGTTCCCCTCCCCTGTGCAGGACTTCAGGTCCGCAGTGACAGAGGCGGCGGTGGGTGAGGAAGGGGAGCCTGTGCTGGAGGAGCCGAGGTTAGGAGAGATATTGGGCGTGCTCCCCCAGGTCTACACCCTCCACAGCAGCATCCTTACTGAGCTGGAGGAACGCATTAGTCAGTGGTAAGGAACGCCATGGACATTACCGTTGGTTTGGCTGGGGTCTGTTGTTGTGCACTACAGTTGATGCTCCGTTTTCATAGTGGTGGATTTAGTATGTAGCCACAATACCCTTGAAACTCAGACAGACTTATGCAGTATGTAGAGGAAAGAGACTCGAGCTAAAGACATCATTCATTCTCCACTGAGGTCACAATAATCACTCTAAACTATCTCAACCCTGCTTTTAAAAACACAGCAAGATGATATAATAATTTGAGAGGTCATTCTTCAACGAGGATGCTTTGTACGGCGGCAAACTCCACCATACTGAAGAGCTTCGGAGCAAGTCATTGATTAGTCTTAAAGCATCGCCGGTGAGCTTTTCACATTTTTTTAAGGAATAGTTTTAACCCTTTATTTGCGTCCTTGGAGAAGTGAATCATTCTATACCACTCTTATGTCTGTGCACTAAACATAAGACAGCTGGTTAGTGTAGCTCAGCATAAATACTGGAAGCAGGGGGAAACAAAACTAAAACATCAATAGTAGCGCTTTAGTATTTGGACACTCTCAGCAATAACTTGTTAAAACATTCATAGGAACAGATGATTATCCATAAGAGACATTGTCTTTTACATGAAATGACTAAAGACAATGTTCTAAATCTCTGGTTTTCCTTTTCTGTGAAGGGAGGAGAGCCAAAGGGTTGTTGATGTGATCCTGTCACGTCGGGAGGACTTTGGGGTGTTTGACACCTTTATCTCAGAGTATGATCGCAGCATGTCCTTACTGGAGGAGAGCTGCAAGGAAAACCTGGCCTTCGGCAACATCGTCAAGACATTTGAGGTAAAACACTGATCAGACTAGAACCTGAGCGGACAAAGAATTGTTGTGTCCGTCCTCGTGTTGTTATGTGTTATTATTTGGAATACTGAAAGTGGACTTGGAGCACTGCTTAACACCAAAAGATCCCCCCTTCGTAGGCTAATTGTAAGAAGCATTTTGACAGCCACATATTCAAATCTCGGCTTTAGTTTCTCTGTTTGTGGAGGGGAAGTTAAGCCTTGTGCTTGTTTCCAGGGAGCAGAGATTGAACCTGGTATTTCCCTGGCACTCCCTCAGCAACTCACAACTTAGATTTTGTCACCCAGCTTCCACAGGGATATAATGGCCTTTCCAAAACCCCCTCAATCCTGCTCCTCTCCACGGGATTGACCTTTCCGCTGTCATGCTCGCATATTTTACACCCCACTCAACACCAAATATTCGTCTTTTGTCCAGAGTGGATCTCTTCATCCTTTTTACTCCCTGGAGAGCAGGGAAGTGGGATTTAGGTGTAGGGATCAAAATTCACAAAAGCAGCTCATTCTAAAGCCGTCCACAGATTGTGTGCCTGCTCGACCTAAGCAACAATTCATCCTTTTGTCTAACAGGAATAGGTATAGTCCAAGCTGGCAACATTGCAATTGACTATTTTTAACTAAAAGACAGGATATTAAGAGAGCCAATAGATAAGACCACAGATATACAGCAATAGATTTCTCATTTCCATGCAGCTGTGTCTTGCTCTACAGAATTGATTCCCAATTTACAGAGTTTAAAACCACTGTGTAGCAGCACACAGGTTCCCCCTGAGTAAGACAGCCTAGAAAGGCAAAGAAAGACTAAATGAAAGTCCTAACCAGGCTTCTGTATTTTGTTAAACCTAAGGTTTTACAAAGCTACCTGCTCAACTCGGCACCTTTCTCCTCAGTTCCACGCTTCACTGTGAGTGGCTGCCACAACGGTTCCAGGCGTTTCTAGTTTGATAAGAAAAGCGAGTGGACAAGGCAGCAACTGTCTCCGCTCATGAATATTCAGAGGCAGCTGCCCCTTCCGAGTAAAACTTTGGCTCTGCCAGACTTTAGTGGAGCTAATGTAAATAGGAGGGAGTGGAGGTGAGCGATGGAGACTGTAAACCGTCACACTGACCTTTAGTATCTTACACACACCTGAACTAAGTCAGCTAATAATGTTGCCCTTGATAACCTCGATCAAAGTCAATAATGTGCCTCTTCACTTCAGCCTCATGAAGTTGATATTATATCTCCTTTCTCACACCATAAACCACTAATTGCTATCTGGTGTCGTCATAAAAGGGTTGGTTTCCAAAGGATAAATGCATGAAAGGTTATCCTCTTGTTTAAGGACATACGTTGACTTTTTCCTCTGCAGAAAGGTTGGTCTGTTTTGTTCCTATGCTCCTCACTTGGGTCCACGTAAAGGCGGTGATTCATCTCACACCTCTAAAATGAACACCCAGAGGCATATTCAATAACCTTTTCTCAGTCCGCTGGCAGATTCACCACACCGCAGATTGTATTTACGTTTCCCATATTGCATATAAGTATATAATTTGAGGCCTGAACTCCCCACACTAGTACATTGTGTGTGTGTGTGTGTGTGTGTGTGTGTGTGTGTGTGTGTGTGTGTGTGTGTGTGTGTGTGTGTGTGTGTGTGTGTGTGTGTGATGGATGCTGCGTTGAATCGGAGCACTGCCTTGGGAATTGCAAGGTGTGTGTGACCCCACTGTAATGAGCGAGAAGGAGGGCCGAGGGAGAGCAAGGAGGATCATATGGGTCATGGGATGCCCTATATTCACTACTGAGAGGGACAGCAGTCCTTTATCTGTTGGCTGTGTGACGCTTCACAAGTCATTATACTTCATAGGCGTGGAAGTACTGATTTGGCTGTTTTAATTAACCTATTGCAACTATTTGCTCCCATTTCGTTCTCTTCCTTCGACTTAAGACTTAAACCCATGGCTCCCGCAACACGTCTCTTTCCTCTCCACCCTCCTGCTCCTCCGCAAGCCAGAAGCATAAGTGGTTGTAATTTCATTGTGGATGTGGTGATGACAGTGATGAAGTAGCCACAGACGATGATCAGATCAGAGCTAGACCTTTACAGGCCTTAGAGCCTCCTCTCCACAGCCAGTTGCTTGTTTACCGCAACATCGACAAACATTGGCCAACATAGTGTGATGTGTGTGTTTGTGTGTGTGTGTCCCTTTGTGTGAGAGTGTTTGCTCCTCGTTGTACTGGTGTCTGATCGTTTTGCAGGGGCATGTGCATACACAAATTGTGTGGATCCTGTGAAACAAATTTTATATATATTTTTTTCAATGATGTGTAGAGGAAATCTTTTTCCAAAGCACATCATCTTGGATTTATATTCATGCCGTGGTCGGCGTTTGTGCAAAGCCTGTGTGTTTCCTCTTGTGCAAGAAGCCCATGAGGAGAGGAGGAGGCTGTGCAGCAGGTGGACGGAGAGCGATAGAGGGAGAGAGCAATGGAGTGAATTCGTTGTGAAGGCAGCTGGGCAATGAGGCAGACAGAAGCTAATTAGAGAAGCAGCCTCCTCTACAACTCCCCAATTAGATCAGTTGTGTATGTGACAGAGTGTGAAAGATGTGTTTGTTTGTCCGTGTGTGTGTGTGTGTGTGTGTGTGTGTGTGTGTGTGTGTGTGTGTGTGTGTGTGTGTGTGTGTGTGTGTGTGTTTATCTCCCAGCACGAGGCATCAGACGCTCCCTCTTCTCTCCTCCTCCATTTGGCTCGCTCACCCAAACAAACCACACGCTAATTACCATCTCTGGAAAGCCACTTCCTCTGAACAAGTGTCAATTGGATGACAATTTACAAGCGACACTTGAGGAGAGCGGAAATGCTGAAGCCAAGTGGGTTTAATAATGGAGAGCCGGTTATTATTGTACTCGATGCATCATGCAGTGATCAGGAGCGAGGAGGAAGGGGGGGGGGGGGGGGGGGAGTGAGAGAAACTCAAATCAGAGGTTGTTGCTGAGGACCGAAGACAAAGGAGAAAAGGATGACGAGATGGAGAAATAAATAAAATGAAGCTAGTATTTACAAGTGCCCACTCATTAAAAGAAGCATCAGCTCTTGGTTTTTTCTTTTGACTCCTGCACTCCAGATTGTGATAATGAAGACAAAGAGTAGAGTGTTTAACTCGCCTCCCATCCCTCCCCTTTACAGGCCAAATCAGTGTTATCTCATCGCCAGCCCGAGGTCTGTGTGTGTGTATGTCTGTGTGTGTGTGTGTGTGTGTGTGTGTGTGTGTGTGTGTGTGTGTTTTTGTCTGATTTTATGGAGGGGCGCATCATCAATAATATATTGTATGTGTTTGTGAATGTGTCTGAGATGGGTCCAGTGTGTGTCTGCGTGGGCTCTTGTGTGTGCGCAGTGTAAATAAGATGAAGATGCCGTTTCCCGCAGGGTGCTATCTGTGCCTCTCTAATGAAGACCAGGGCTTCATTGGATTAGAAAAGACTCTGTGTGTGTGTGTGTGTGTGTGTGTGTGTGTGTGTGTGTGTGTGTGTGTGTGTGTGTGTGTGTGTGTGTGTGTGTGTGTGTGTGTCCTGTTGCTCCTCCACCGCTCAGGGCATAAATACCTGTCAGAGACAATTAGATCCTGATTGATTTTCTAAAGCTCTCTTTGATTGTGTGAATTTCTGTCCCCTTTCACCTGCAAATGACTACTCTGAGAAGAAGAATGGGAGTTGTTCAGGGTTTTTTGTGTGCCGGAGAAATGCTTGAAGGTCGTCCAGTCTGATAGTGTCCCCATGGTCACTTGTGACCTTGACTCGCAGCAGCGCACTATGGAGGTTACCTTCAAAGAGCTGTGGTTTTTCTGGGTGGGACGCCCCGAAGTCCTTCGATTGGAAATCACAATGAACACGATTTCTTTCATTTCACCAGAATTTTATTCAGCAGAATGATCAGAGGCCAGAATCTGGGTCTTTACAGTATCTGTTCGAAATCTTTGTAACCCATGTAAAGTGGTGAAATCTGTACATTTACCTCACTTTCTTTGTGTGTGTGTGTGTGTGTGTGTGTGTGTGTGTGTGTGTGTGTGTGTGTGTGTGTGTGTGCAGAAAAGAAGCCCAGAGGAAGCTGAAGTCCCACTGAAACACCAGCTGCTGCAGGTTATTGTGAGAGTGCTTCAATATCGAATGCTACTCACAGGTAACACAAACACACGCACGCACATAGTAATCTTTAAAGCAAGCCCGTGTCATTTTTTGCTCAATAATGGACATCGAGGCCAGTAGTAGCAATTATGGGATAATAATAACTGCTAAAACTCAATACAACAGTAGCACATGTATAAGAGTGAGCTATGTTATTAATTCAGAACTCTGTTGGGAGGCTTTTAACTAGAACAAGAACGAGAGAGCACATAAACGTAGTTTAGGAATGGTGTTAAAGTTCTTTTACTCGTTCACATGGCTCTTAATGGTTTGGGACCAGCCTACATTACTGATTTTTTTGTAGTTTTATAATCCTCTATGGCCTCTTAGATCCTAAAGCCTTTTTTTAAGCTTCGGTCCAAAACAATGGAATTTTCTACCCGAGGCTTTAAGAGATGGAAGCTGTATGAACATAGACATGTACTTTTGCAGACAGTTAATAAAAAAAACTGTCACCCTTTTTCTTAGCAGGCGTCACATCGCATTTAAATGATAATTTCATGTCGTGACTATTTTCCTGTGTCCTCTCTAGATTACCTGAACAACCTCTCTCCTGATTCGAAAGAATACGAGGACACGCAAGGTAAACCCGCAGAATATAACTCGATAGTAATGACCAGAACCATAATGGTGATGTTTACTCAGCAGTCAAAGACATACTGACACACACGCATACGCACTGCAGCTGCTCTACATATATCAGGCCCTATTTGTTGAGTCACAGTCACAGAGTGTGTCTTAATTGAATTGGGCTACGCATAAATCTCCCTCTTTCTTTCTCTGTTTGTGTTGCAGCTGCCTTGGTGATCGTGTCCGAGGTGGCGGACCAGGCCAATGACAATCTGAAGCAGGGGGTGAGTTTATTCTGGATACGCTCCGTGCGTTTAGAACATTCGGACTGTTTAGCTCCTGTTGAGTTTGATATATTCACAGCCCAGCATGCCGTTATAGAGACATCTCTTTATGTTCGGCTCGGCAATGAAAGAGCAATTTTCGGATGGAGATCAAGCGTGAAGAAGTTAGACAGCTGAGATTCTGCTGTGTATGAAAATCCCTCTTCTAAATGACGTGCCGGAGTGAAGGAGTGCTCTATTCCTCTTTGGCGGCGGCCTCAGCAGCCTGTTGATTAACGCAAGGGGGTGAGGAAAGATGATGTCATCAGAAAGTCCCAGGTGTATCGTTACAAAGAGAGCAGTGTAAGGGTGGACATGACTTACGCTCCCCCTCAAGCATGAGCTGTTCATGGAGATAATTTACAAACCCCCCCCGTCGCCACTGTTTTTCTCGCCTCTCAGTGTCAAGATCCCCTGTGCCTCCCGTTGGCTTGCCTCGTCTGTTTATCACACTTTTTTTTTTCTTCTTTCTACTATGCACAAGCACAGGCTGACAGACACTGGAAACACAGGCTCCTCTATCTCTGTCCCCCCACCCCTCCGTCCCCCCCCATTCAGTTTTCAGTATCACATCCCTTTCCGCCTGCCTCCCTTTCATTCACGAACAAACAGGGACAGTTTCATTCTTTGTCTCCTCTTCCGTCAATCACTGGATAATCTCCCTCCATCTCCATGCTCTCTCTGCTCCCTCAGGAGAACTTGCTGCGTCTGGTCCACATAGAATACAGCGTGAAGGGCAAGAGGGACCTCCTGAAGGCCGGAAGGGTGAGCACCATGTGGCCAGTGTTACTGTCTCACTCGCAAAAGACAGCAGGACATTGCTCTGTTAGCAAGAACAATATTTGGAGGGCCTTCACAGGGTCTAAAACATAGTGGATGTAAGCTGCAATTTGACAGACAAACGTGCTTTTCTGATGCTTTTTCCTTGTGCATTGTATTTCTTTTGGCAGATGTTTGTCAAAGAAGGCACCCTCATGAAGGTCTCGAGGAAAAGCAGGCAGCCGCGACACCTGTTTCTGGTAATATTCGTCACCATATCACCCTGTCGGACACATTATTGGACTATTAGCTAACGTTTAAGACTTTAAGATACTGTTTTCCCCTTTTGTTACCTCCCGCAGCTTTGAAGTAATAGTTCAAGACTTTTTGGAAATATGTTTATTAGCTCTCTTACATGAGACGACCCATACCACGCTCATATCAGACAGCAAACAGTCAATTAGCTTAGCTTAGCATAAAGACTGTAAGCAGAGGACAACAGCTAGCCTAGGTCTGTCTAAAGATGAAATAAATATGCCTAACAGCAACTTTAATGTTCAATAATCACAGCTTATTTCATTTATGAGGGGGTTATGGGCTTGGCTTTTTCTTGGCCAGGCGGGGTGACTTCCTGGAGTCTGTAGTTTTCTGGCAACCTCATGTTTTTTTTTTTTTACAATTTATTCAAACGAGATCTAACGTATTAATTAGTGAGCTTCAGAGGTGTTGTTGTGTGTATTTTTATTTACCTTTGGACAGAGCAATGCTCAATGTATTAAGCTAACTCCAGCTTCAAATTGAACAGACATATATGAGAGTAACCTCAATCTTCCAATCTAAGCATATTTCAGAAAAAAGCAGTTTCTTGTAGGTTGTTAAAAATGATTCACTGTCTGACACAATATTCTGTATTAGCTTGTTACATCTCTTCGCTAAGTCTCTGCGGGAGTTCAAGAGAAAGTTCTGTGGGATTGAACAATTTTCGGATGCACACCCTGAGTTTGTAATGACAAAGGCAGTAGAAAACACCTGCCATATTGTTGAAGAAAACACCCAGCTAGCGTGTCCTATGAAAATATGAGGAATGTTGGGTGGAGGTCGGTCTGCAAGGTAGGTGAGGTCGGGAGGAGGGGGGCACGAGGCCAAGGCTGTGAGACCTCCACTTGGCACCACACCCATCCAGAGAAACCCTCCCTCTCCGCTCCTCTCCTCTGCTCCCCTCTCAGGACTTGTTTTCCAGGGCCCCACTTCCTTACAGGATGTTTGGTGTGGGTCACTGGATGCTGGCTTCCTGTGTATTGGGAGGGGACTGACAGCAAAGTGAAGGCCAGACACCCTGTAGAATGCAGGGAGGAGGAGGTGGCGGAGGAGGAGGGGTGGTGGTGCTACACAAACACATAACGTGAAATAGAGAAGCCCACTCTATTGTTCCATGTGCAATCCGTGCTGTCTCATGTTATGAATTATGTTAGAGCTACACATCCGCAGGAGCAGCATTTATGATTTTGGCCTTTTCTAGCTGATCCAAATAGAATATAACGTGAAGATGTGGATTAATGTATCTCTTTTTTTATCCTCTATTCTCCCGGTCCCTCGAAACAAAATTGCAGTTGAGCGATAACAAAAGAAAGGGTTGGTGGTTGATACTTTTAGGCTATTAGGGTTATAAAGCCATTTGCTTCCTTGAAGTTGACAGCTTCAGTGGGTCAGGTGTTATTTATGGGCTTTTAAGGAAGGAGAAATCCAGACAACATTGAAGATGAAAGCCATCACTCACCTAAGCAACAGAGAGAAGCTGCAGCCATGTCACAAGCCTGGGCTCGGAGAAGAAAGAGAAGCGGGCTGAATGAGTAAGGGAAGGGATTAGAAGGAGGATGGAGGTAAAGAAAGCCACCAGAGGGACGAGAGTATGAGTGAAAGAGGCAGGTGAAGGAGGTGAAGGGTTAGTGGACGAGATAAAATGTCACGGTTAAATTAAATGTCTTAGGTGCTGAGGGGTCAAGTAGGTGCATGTTGTGTCTCGGCTGGGAAAGTCGCTTGTGAAGTATGTTCACTTGGCAACGTGGTTGGGTTTCTGTGGAAGGAATCTTTGAGTAAATCGGCGGCGCAGGGTGGAGCAGACGAACTGCGGTGGCTGCAGCCCAGAGGTCGCAGGCAGGGCCCGGGCCCGGCCTCACGCACTGCTTTGTCTCCGGCCAGTCGAAGCCAGCGAACCAGTGACTGCGGCTGTTTGTGTTGTTGTTGTTGTGGTGAAGGTGGCCGGTTCCACCCAGTCCCGGTTCTCAGTGTAGCCGGAGGAGGCCGGGAGGGCGAGGGGAGGCCTGGAGCCCGGAGCAGGGCGTAGAATTCCTGGATGCTGCCTTTACGGCCCCAGCGGATGTTTAGAGCACACATTAGGTGTGACCAAATGATGTCATCTCTTTTGTCTGGGAAGAAATGAAATGCCTCTCATAACACAATGGACTTCTCAGTGTGTTCACAATCCTTTTGGTCCGACAAGCAAATAAACACCTATTTTGTTGTGTGCAGACATGGGAATGTTGCACTGAGGGGCTGCACAGACATGTGTGAACGCTGTGAAAGGAAACATGATCTCGGTAGTTGGGCCCAGAAAGTTGCTTTTAAGGAAGAAAGAATCAACAAAGAGGTGTGCGTGTATATATTTCTCTCAAGGTAACACCGCCACCTTGTGGTAATTAGGGGGTATTACATTCTAAATAGCAGGGAAACGAAGTTTCACTCATGTTTGTAACTACTTTTCATTCTCATTTATCTGCTATGTTGTTCTTTTAACTTCCTTGAAATCTAACATAATACACCTCTTCTTTCCTCTTTCTGTGTTCGTTACCAGATGAACGATATAATGCTGTACACCTACCCTCAGCAGGATGGGAAATACAGGCTTAAGAACACACTATCTCTGTCTGGGATGAAGGTACGTTCATTTATCCCTTCTCTGACAATCTCCAACGTCATCAGTGTTTTGTTATTTTTGCCGGACCAGTGATGTGTCTTTGCCCCTCACACAGGTGAGCAAACCTGTTCTAGACGACGTGCTGAACTGTCTTAAGATCGAGGTGTCTGACATCACCATAAAACTCTCAGCGAGGTGAGTTTCTGACGGCAAAAAAAAACTTGACATTAATGTGTGTGAATTTGTTTATGATTTGCCCAAGACTCCCTTTCTCCAGTCCAAAGCCTTGTCAGCTCCGGTGTGATTGTTTGTCCGCTTCCCTCTTCAGCTCCGTTGGAGAGAGGGAGGACTGGTTCCACACGCTGAGTCGAGCCATAGCAGACCATGCTGCAGGACTCTGTACGTTTGGTGGGCCCTGCAGTGAGGTAGGAAAAGTAAAGAAATGCTGTTTGATGAACAGCCATTGTTCATTCGGGTTGGTTCATAAAAGTTTACTTTTAAAATGATTTCTGCAAAACTTTAGTTATCTTGCTTGAACTAAAAATGATACAATTTTTGCGATTGACACAAAAACCGGTACTTCTCTGTAAAATATTCCAAACCAAAAGCCTGTACGTGTGTGCGTTGTTTGTTAAACACTGCCATCAAAACGCCACACTTAATTATCAGTCGCCTGCACCCAGAATGCACCTGGGAAAACATCTGTAATCAATCAGCTCACTTCGAAAGCAGAGCTTCAACACTATGATGGGATTCAGGTTTGCTCTTTGGTGTGCACAATAATGGAGGCCAATATTGTGTTTACAGTACGACACAGTGCCTATGTTCACATCATCTTCAGTTTAAGTATAATTGTGTCTAATACAATTGTCTTTGTTTCCCCTTTGCATTTGTGTTCCTAGTCTATATTTACAGAATGTTACAAATGAAACAATGCGAAATACTCTAGATAATATAGTTTCATGCTTAATACATTGGTGTGCAGTCGACACGTGGACATTTTTGGAAGAGTTTATATAGTTTTGAATGAAGCGTTTGCTTCTCCAAGAGAGGTAAAAGGTATAATTATTTTGTGCATATGTTTTTGGTTCCGACAAAGAGGGCCCTAGTTTCAGAAATTGTGTTTTAATTAGGTGTGTTTTGCATGTATTGTCTGCTTATAAAACCTCAACATCATTCGCGCCATATCAAATACATTATATGTGTCCACAGGCCCGTGAGAAGTTGTGGATGGCCCTAGGCGAGGCTGCTCCTGTACTGGTGCCAGTTTCTCATGTGATGATGTGCATGAACTGTAACTCTGACTTCAGCCTCACGCTGAGACGACACCACTGCAACGCCTGCGGCAAGGTCAGATACACAGAACTGCAAAAAACCTACTGTGACTTGTTTATGTTTCCCCATACTGGAGTTTTAAGAGATTACTGACCTGGACTAGAGATAGAGAGGAAAGGAAGAAAGAAATTGCTATGTAGCCAATAAACTCACAATCCTAGTTTCCTATTAAATAGACTTTTGATTATTCAGTGAGAGTGTTTGTTGCAACTCTTTGAATTCTGTCTCTGTGAGCAGGTGGTGTGCCGGTCTTGTTCCAGGAACCGATACCCACTGAAGTACCTCAAAGACAGGGTGGCCAAAGTGTGTGACCAATGCTACGCCGAGCTCAGGAAAAGAGGTGAATCTCAGCTTTTCTGTATGTGGGAGTGGCTCACTCGTTGAGGCGGTGCAGCAGAAAGAAAAACATCCAGACTCTTTCATATGGTATTAACTCTGTCTGTGTGTCTGTGTGTGTCTGTGTGTGTGTAGGTGGCAGCGTGTCGGGGGCGTGTGGTAACTCCAGCCCTCGGACTCACCGGGCCAGCCGTCCCCTCTCTGCCGTCTTCCAGAGCCTGCAGCCCCCGAGTTTGTGGAAGAGCAGGAAGAGCACCTCCACTCTCAACCAGGTGGCCTACACTTGTCATCGCTACCACTTTTGCATTTGACGATAAGGCAGTTTACTGGACCTACTTGATAAGAACCAACTCCAGTTGCACTTGTCATTGTACAATATGTACGTGATTTGACTGAACACATGTTCACTTTCAACATAATTGCTTTCTGTCATAATATAAATTATAGGTTTTAACGTCGTATAACAGCTGCTTTTGATAAATAAATGTAGTTCCCTGACCGGGAATCGAACCCGGGCCGCGGCGGTGAGAGCGCCGAATCCTAACCACTAGACCACCAGGGACCTGTGCTGCTAAAAATCAAGCATGTGGAATCGAATCTGTCATGTATGACAGCTGCTCTGCTGCAGACGTTGGTGTGTAATACAAAACAGCTGCCACTAGGGTTCACTATCTACCTCTAGATGCAATAAAAAATAAACTCCATGTGATATCCTTGTTGTCCTTTCTGGTAGACTTTGGTTATTTGGTTATTTGGTAGTTTGTGGTTTTTGTTTTGCTGGGTTACATTATGTTGCAAAAGGTTTTCCTATCTCCATTAACTGAGGCTTAAGTGTGTCTAATGTGTCATTGCATTTCGTCAGGTGTCGCTTACCGTGGAGGGATCCACCATGAGCGGCAGCCTGCAGCGCCGGAAGAAGAGCAAGAGGAAGTGGAAGCGTCTGTGGTTCCTCCTCAAAGACAAGGTGCTCTACACCTTCACAGCCCGTGAGGTGAGGGGGCACAGAGTCTCCCACACCAGCCCCAAAACACTCAACCACAGAGGCATTTCCTCTCAACCTTTGCCTAACCATTCTCCTCTTTACATCCGGCCAATGCAGTACAGAACTACTTAACGCTCACGTCGCCACTGTTCAAACCTTTCCTCTCGGGCAGAACACTTTTCATGTGACTAATGAAGGGATTCTCTGTGCTCTCTATATTCCTTTTGACGTCTGAGTGTTGCACTGCTTTTGTTCTTCCTGAAGCATGAAATTCTTGTTATTCGCATATTGCTGCTGATTGTTTGGTGATTTTAACTTGCGACGCGCTTGTGTTTGATGTCTTCGCTCTGGTTCCTTCAGGATAAAGTGGCTTCAGAGAGTCTACCTCTGCAGTGCTTCACTGTCAAGTTGACAGAGAGGCCGGAAGGAGAGGAAAGCAACGTGTTCCACCTGTACCACAAGAAAACCTTGTATTATACCTTCAGAGCGGACGATCCAAACACCGCACGCAGGTACATGTTTGTGGCTTTTTAATTCTGTCAAGCAGCTGTATTGTCTATTAAAAGTACGTTCCCTGACCGGGAATCGAACCCGGGCCGCGGCGGTGAGAGCGCCGAATCCTAACCACTAGACCACCAGGGACCTGTTCAAACCACCTGTCATGACCTCTGAACTTTGGTCTAGATGGCTGTGCAGTTCTTCTTGGAGGTCACTGATGCTGGTAAAACTGCTGATATTTTAAAGCCCCTGGAAATCTGGTTTTAAATATTTAGTATTATTCTAACATTAGATATGTATGACTGAAAAAGTCTGTTAAAGTTCAGGAAAAAAAACATTCCTTTATATTTTTTTAAGAGTTTATCAATCAAAAATCTAATCTGTTTCATCAGAATCATGTAGGTGTGTTTTGATCAGATTAAATCAACACCAAGCAACTCCACAACTGTCAAATCCTGTTTGGAAATATGTGACATCACAGCCAGTTGTTCAAACTGACCTCGAACTTTGACAAGAAGTCGTGTGGTCTTTAATAAGGACCCCATCACTCACAAAGACATTTCTAAATCACAAACACAAAGATTCAAAACTGAGTTCCCTGACCGGGAATCGAACCCGGGCCGCGGCGGTGAGAGCGCCGAATCCTAACCACTAGACCACCAGGGACCTGTTCAAGTCCTGAGCAGAGGTCATGACCTCTAAACTTTGGTCCAGATGGCTGTGCAGTTCTTCTTGGAGGTCACTGATGCTGGTAAAATCACTGAATTTTAAAGCTCCTGGAAATCTGGTTTTAAATATTTAGTATTATTCTAACATTATATATGTATGACTGGAAAAGTCTGTTAAAGTTCAGGAAAAAAATAATTCTTTGATATTTAATTAAGAGTCAAATCCTGTATGGAAATATGTGACATCACAGCCAGTTGTTGAAACTGACCTAGAACTTTGACATGAAATCGTGTGGTCTTAATAAGGATGACAACGTCACTCACAAAGACATTCCTAAATTACCAACATACGGCTTCAAAACTGAGTTCCCTGACCGGGAATCGAACCCGGGCCGCGGCGGTGAGAGCGCCGAATCCTAACCACTAGACCACCAGGGATCTGTGTAAATCTACAGGGGAGGTCATGACCTACAAACTTTGGTATTCGTCTTAAAACATTGGATCTTTCGTTCCTTATAATGGAAGCAGTAGTGTCTGTTTGTGAGACCTTCCATGGAGGGTAAAAGCCGTCTCCTGGGACTAGATAAGTGACTTTGTGTCGTGTTAAATCAGTAGAGCGCCCCTTTAAGTGTCGCGTGAAGCGTTGTGTTAAGCGGTCTCATGTTGCTTGTCTTTCAGATGGGTCAACGCCATGGAGGAGGCCACTGTTTTATAGCACCCGCTCAGTAAAACCACCGCGCCCTTCTGTCTGTGACCGCCAGGGCTCCTCTGTGGAGCACAACATAAGCTACCTGCCGCTTCTGAACTCAGACCGCCATGGAGGAATTCATCACACGCGACCTGTTGTGTGGAATATTATGTGACAATTTAATCACCAGATAGGGGCTGCCACCCGACGGGGTTAGGACGGAAGAAAAAAAAAGGTGGGTGGGTGACGCTATAGTGTGGAAAGGAAACGTGGAAAGACCTCCTGTTGGAGAATGATAACAAAATGAAACCTTCACGGGTCGCAATCCAGCCGAGTTCACGGGAGCCTTCGCATTTTTAGGAGCAGCGTCATCAAATGCTTCATCACAAAGAACGTTTCATTCCCACCGTTTTGTCTTTTTACACGGACCATCCCGGAAAACTAAAAAACAAAAAAGTTCTCAAAGTCAACTCTTTCAACTTCGCGGTATTCTGGCGTCTTGTACCTGAGGTGGCACTGGATTATTAAAACCCACTCTCTGGTTCTGCAGGAGAACGTTACACCCTTTACATTTTTTACATGTGAAACATGTGACGGCCTTTGTTCTGTGATGGATATAACATCACAAACAAACTTTGCTTTGTAGTAGTATTTGCAGCAGGCAAAAAAAAAAAGAAAGAAAAAGAAAATATTGGTGGTCACCGTTTCTGATAATTGGTATTCTGAATATATATTGCGATATAAACACTGCAGATATGAAGTGAATTATAGGGTTTGTTTGTATAGAAATGCTGTTCCATGATGTTCTGAGTAAGAGGTAATTTTAATCATCCCAGTGTGTGTACATTATATTGCTTGTGGAGTTTTACACAATGTTACTATTATATTGAATCTCCAAAGCTATATGGAATAACCCTCGGCATGACTCGGCGGTATTTTTGAGGATGAACACTTACAAAGATACTTTGTATTTTAATCTATAGGTTTTTGAAAAAAAAAGTCATACATTTCTAAAGTGCCAATTGATTTATTCCAGTTGAATGCAGTGCAATTTGCTAATTGATGATGTGCCTGAAATTAAATTGTACCCTTTCTTCTTCATCTTTATATTATCAAAGTACTGTACTACTGTCATGTCGCCGGGAGAGACCTTGATAACATTAGCTTTTTATCTACTTGCATATACTTTAAACCTCTAGTGTTTGGAACAGTTCGGTTACAGTCCAGTAACATAAGGAAATACTTTCGTGCCATTTCTATTACTGCTCTTTTCATGCTGTATATACACTGCCGGATAAAAATCACACTTGGGACTTAATGGAAAACACATTGTCATACTACCTTTTAAACTGCCAATGTTACGAGTCATCACGTCATCATGTCTGGAGTTTCACTCTTCTCCACTGCTTCACATAATCCGACATGCATCTTAAATAACCTACCCAAAGGTTTTATCTTCTCCATCCGGACGTCGGCTGTACACACTAACTACATTGTTTCTAAAGCACACACTTGTCCATCAAGTACTGTTTGGCTTTTTCTACCTGTTTCTTAGTGTTATAATGGACTGTACCTCTTGCATATAGTGCAATGTAAATGTTTGTGTATATAGATACGTATAGAAATAAACTCCTTTAAAAAGTTTACTTCACGTGCTTTCTCGGTGCTGTGCTTCCTGGTCCTATACATACAGCTGTGTCTTTATCATATACGTTACAAAACATAAACTGAGTGGACACAATAACACGAACACCTGTACAATGCGCATTCCAGTAGAGCAGCCCACCCTGTGTGTATACATCCCCTTTTTAAAGTGCAGTGTTCCTTTTATAACACATTCAATGCAGAGAATAGGTCCAATTTAAGGCAATATTTTGTATTTACACAATTTAATTCCATCAGTCAGTCTTTCTACTCAACCCCTATATCTATATTTTATTAAAATATATACACAAATTAGTACCAAAAACACTGCACACTCAAAATAGGCATATACATTCGTTCAAACACGTGTCACAATCTCAGCAGTTATAATTATGAGCCTCACAAAAGCAGTAATTACGTGACGGGTTGACGCTATATTTCTTTGTACAGGTCTTTGTGTTGTGTTTAACCCCCGTAAGTGATGAATTCTGGGATGACGCAGAAATAAGTACACCCTGGACCTGTTTGTGTCCATTGTTTGTGACACTATTTGCTCACAGTTGAGTTCAATGTCTCTTTCATCCAGCAGAGGGCGGCAGTACTTCGTGCCATTTACTCCTGCATGACACACATTTCATTTCATTTTGGAAATAGTTTGCAAGACTCTACTTTTGATCATTGTTACTTTTTTTGGGGGCCTTTTTCTTTTCATTACTGCGATGTTCTGAGGTTCTGAGGTCAGCAACTTAAACGTATTATTTCAAAGGTCTACGATGTTCCCACTAAACACAAGACATGCTGTATTCGTAGAGCCATTTCTACGTCACGCTGGACCAGAATTCAACGAGATTTCATTCCATTCATTTTCACGACCGTGACTGCACTCTAATTTTAGGTCATATTAAGGTGACGTATTTGTATTGCCCAGAGGGATAACGCATCATTACTGGTAACTGTTGCCTTGCTGCTGATTTAATTTGGCCAAATATAAAACACACATTACCACCCCCCCCCCCTTTCCACAAGAGACCAAAATGAGCCCTTCTTTTCTCCAGGCCTTCGCTTCCCGGCTCCGGTCAGATTGCTGGGTAATACGAGCAATCTCAGATAAGTGACTTAGTCATACCAAAGACTGCGACCAAGAAAGCGGCGCCTCGCATTAATATTTAAAGACAAAGAAACAGCACAAAACATTTGGGCCTATTTTATTTTTTCAACATCTGCAATATTAATGAGGGTTTACCACGCAGCAGGCCCTATGTGAGAGCTCACCAAAGGAAATGGATGTGGCTTCAATTTATTGGCCAGTCTTTTGAAAAAATTGAAAGCTGCTATTTGATTTACTCATTAAATAAGTTTAAAAGACTGTCTATTCTGATAATATGGAAGGGCGGATGTGGAGCGGTGGTTTGGTCAAAACCTAAAGATCCTTTCCAATTAGATGAGTGAAGACGGAGTGACTGCATGTCATTCAGAAAGTAGGCAGAACAGAAAATAGGAAGATTGGGGTTGCTCTAGATACATGATCCCAGGAGTGGCAGTGACCCAATACTCTTCTTGAAGTACCAAAAGTGGAGAAAGAAGAGAGAAAGGCATCGCAAGCGTGGAAAGTTGTTCATTTCCTTCAGGCACCTGAAAGTCAAAGACACCTTGCTCCACTTCTCCCCTTGAGCATGAGCTCCGTCACATGGTCTCTTACTCATGCGAACACATTCACAAAACCCCCCCCCCCCCTCTCCTTTGGTCGCCAGGGAACCAGAGATGCCCGAAAGTGATTGGGTAACCGCCTGCTGGTATGAATCGATGGCTTTCAATTTCAGCAGTCTCAGCAGATTGTGAGAAAAGCACCTCTTCAAATATAGAGAAAAAGGACAACTTCTCCTTGTACACACTCGGCAAACTTTTCAAATCCACACCCGGGAGGTCAATGAGGAATTCAAGATGGACGACCCGCGTTGCGTTTCATGAACTACTTTAATATGCATGTCAAAAAAAAAAAATCGTTAGAAGTAATCAATAGGAAAAGCAAAGAGGGCGTGAGATTGAATTCCCGATACAACAGTGATACTGTCTGCAGTGAATGTCAAGGGAGCCCGTCTTCCCACGCCGAACAACCCACGGGACACCAACATAGGCAGTTGAGCAACTTTCCATTCTATAATCTCAAAACCATTTCCCAAATGCAATGCTTTAAACACACCTGACCAAACTTTGAGGTGAGGTCGTTGTTTATTTAAGGGGAAGTATGCCATTCGATGTCTGTTCTAGTGTAACGCTCATACTCACAAGAGAATGAACGCTGAACATGTAAGACAATAGAGGACGAGTAGGAACGACAGCACGAAAATAAGAAGCTGAGCACACTAATGGAGACAACGGCATGCACCGGAGCCCTGCTGATACTCCAGCTCAGGGTGTTATCTGCACATTTCAAAGCAGAGACAACACACGCACACACACTTGTAGATGCTCTGTTTATCACCACTCGAGAGGAAAGTCACTTTGAAAGCGTCTGGAAAAGAAGAGAGTAAGGTTACGCTGCGTTTGGAGCGATAAGCCACCTTATAGCCAAACGTTAGAAGAAAGATGAACTCCTCTCTGCCTACAAACATGCAGGCATCAGCCTCGAAACACATGAAGAAAAACAGAGTATAGGAAAGAGGAGGAGACTGTGAAAGGCCAGGAACTGAAAACAGCTGATGAGAGAGAAGGAGACGTGGATGAGGACAGATGGAGAAAGGCCGAGTTAGTCTGTGGCGTGTCTCTTGATGAAAGGATTATTTCTTTCCTTTTTTTTTTCCTTTTTTTTTTTTTTTTTTTTAGAGATTGTCTGTTCCTCTCATTACTCACACTGAGGTTTGCCCTGGCACTGCCGGGATGGAAGAAATGGCCTTCACGACGGGAACTGTCTGGGTCCACTGCCCGGATGCAGGTCTAATTCACAGGGAACGCATCCAGCCGTGTAGTTTCACGCGGTTTGCTGTTTCACGTCATGCTGCCGGTGTTCTTACAGTGACATTACATAACCCGCATACAACAGTCAGGTTTTTCCCCTTTTCAAAGTGAACTAACTCAAGCTGGAATTCTTAGAGCAGACAACGACGCCGCGATTTAAACTCTAAAGCTGCCCGGGGCCATTCGGCTTTCCTGCAACTACCTGGTGTTAACGAGAAAGTGACGTAATTTCTGCATCGTTTTTTTTATTTGCTCATGTTAAAGAGAAAGTCTTGCTTCCCTTATTTGTTGAAGTTCCTGTTGAACCAGTACGCTGGGCAGGAAAAAGAAAAAAACTACAAGGAAGGGTTACTCAAGTGTAAAGTCGGAGGCAGGTTTATATGATGGGAGTGGCAGGCAGGGGTCACTGATCAAAAGTCTGCGAGAGGTTTATTGGGTGGAATTCTTTTTCTTTACAACTGGTGCAGAATGAGGTCATCGGTAAAGATAAGACAGTGATGTGAAAGCAGTGGAAAAAGTCACACTTGGACTTGGATACGTGTGTTAGATAACCTGGCTAACCTCCTCTGAATTAGTGGGGATGTAACAGGCTACTACTCTTTGTCACAACCACACATTATAGTTTTGAGTGATCTTGAAATGACTAAATCGTAATATATGCTTGACTGCAAATGAATGTCCATTATATGCCAAAGCTCTCTGAGCGGTGGGGAGATTCTTTTTTTTTTGTTGTCGTAAAAAAATCTACTGTCCTTCATTTGAGTTGTTGTCCCACACGCCCAATGCTAGTGGTGGTGATGACGCGTGATGAGTAACTCCATCTCTTACTAAGTAATCTCTGCCAGCATTCAACCCTGCCACCTATTTCTGTCCCTCATTGTTGTGCCCTTTTGGGAGCTATAAATAGCTCTTTAGGAGTTGAGACGGACTGTACATGTACTGGCCCGTTCTGTCTTATAGTCAGAGTTTTGGTGGGTGGGGGCAGATGACTCAGCCCCACATGGATCTCTGTGCTCCGCCTTGTGCGGAGGTGATGTGGGCAGGGCCAATATGGAAATGCGTGGCTGTTTGGATCAGCCCCGTAACTGAATTCTTCCTGAACCTGCCTGTGTGTAACATAGAGAGAGAGAGAGAGAGAGAGAGACAGAAAGAGAGAGAGAAAGAGAGAGAGAGAGAGAGACAGAGACAGAGACAGAGACAGAGACCAGACGTGTATCCCAGCATACATATTGCATTGATTTCCTGGTTTACTGGTTCTCCCAACTTTTTTTTTTTGTGTGGTTTTACTGGAGGGAAAAATTGTTGTGGGACATTAACACTCAATGTGCAACTGCAGAGCGTCACACATCCACTACATTGGTTTGTATTTCAAAACCATATATAGGTTTCCAATGTTGCCCAGTGAACTCTGCAGCGTAAGAGCCTGAAATGTAAAAGTTCAGAGCATTTTGACACCAGTCCTCCGTTCCATTTGTTTGACTTCGTGCCTGTGGTCCACTGCACGAGCACACATTATAGTCTTCACGTCTGTTTTATGGGTGTGTGCATACGTGTGTTTGCGAATTCACCTGGTTGACGTCACACATGAACTGCTCTCCCAGCGCGCTGCCGGAGAGCCACAGCACTGTGAGAGAGAGAGAGAGAGAGAGAGCGAGAGAGAGAGAGCGAGAGCGCGAGAGAGAGAGAGAGAGAGAGAGACGGTGAGAAGAGCGCGTGAAGTAACAGCTCAAGCAAAGACTTTAACACTTCCTTAACCACCATTGAAGATTTTGAAGTCGGTCCTCCGGGAGAACCGCGGTTCTCCAAAAGAACCAAACCCGCTACAAAGCTCGCGACACAAGCAGACACTTTCCAGCTCAGCGGAAGAGGTAAGTCACAGCAGTTTGCTCGAGAAGAGGTTCAACTTCTTTGTGGTTGAAGGTGGGGAAAAAGTAGTTGACAGTTGGGACGAGAGCACTTGTTTGCAGGGCACTGGGTGTCAGGAGTCGCCTGTCTTTACCGCGGACGCGCTTCGGGGGATGTTTAGTCTCCCAGAGAAAGCAAAGCTCGACTGCAGACCTCGGTCGGCATCATGAGCAGAAGTAAAACGACTGTGTGTCGGGAATGAGAGGAGCTGCTCTCGAAACAATGTCTCCCTCTCTCGCCGCGTTACACTGGTAAAGTTACGTAACGTTAAGTGAAGCCGTGTTTCTGTGCTCGCAGGTTAGTGTGACCCAACCTGACGTGTCTCCCCTGCTGCCGGGGAAGAGACATATTCAACACAGCAGCTTGTTTGCTTCATAAAAGTCGTCTCGCGAGGTGTTTTATACTATGGGAAGCGAGAGGTCCATTTCAGTGATGAAGCTACAGCTGCCCGTTGTCGAAAGCAGAAATGGGGCTAAAACCGGTAGCATTCATCAAGATGCTAACGACCACCACAATGAACATAATAATGAAAAAAATAAACATTTAAATTAAGTCGTTATCACCCTTTTTTAAAGGTTTACCTTTTATTATATATCAGGGGACATTCTTCCCATTGAAACACCTTAACTCTATGCCTCCAATGTCACTTAGTGGGATTCCAGTGAGAAACTATTGACAGTGACATCTAATCCACATTTTAAGATTCACTGGAACAAAGTCACAAAATGTGGAGATAATCCTAATCTCTACGAAGTTCGAATGCGGGTCAATTGAGTTGAATTGACTCGCATTGAAGTTCCTGGTATGGTTTCACTTTGCTCAGTGTGGTCTTACTTGAACTGGAGCCGGTTTGCCTAGTTCAGCTGAGCCTGTAGTCCACGAGCCTCCATATATCAAAAGTCCCCATCATTGCCCTCAGGTGTAGCAACTAGAAATTTCCATCGCATTACACCCTTATCATTCTTCATCACCTTTTCTAGGGTAAAGTCAATGAGCCCCACATGTAAAACACAAAGGGAACGACTATTTGTGACAGCAAAAATAAGTTCCATGTGTCAGCAGGATGACTAAATAAGTCTCTGTTTGAACACAACCCTGCATTCTTGTGGTGTGTAAACAACCTTCTGAATCCACCGAAGCCAACACAACTTGGCTGCTCCCCAGACACTCTAAACACATCATCCTATTTTGAAATATCCCTTCCATCACTTGCGAAAAAAAGACTTGTGTCACAAACTACAACACAATTCTGCCTTTGTGGCAAGAGTCTGTATCCTGTTGCTATCTTCTGGAGGCGATGCTGCTTTGTGAGCCTGGGTAACACTATCTGCCTGCAGTTACTGATGTGTCAATATTTGCTTGAGGCTTCGTTTGAGCCGCTTGGAGGACGCGTTGGGACATCTGCTCAGCGAGGAGTTGCCCTTGCAGCACTGATCACCTTATAGTACGAGACGCGTATAAAAAAAACATGCCCGGATAATTTAGACTGTGTGTGTGTGTGTGTGTGTGTGTGTGTGTGTGAATATCTGATCATTTATTTTACGACAGGACGGCAGAGTCGAGGAAGCTCCAATAGGTTCGGCAAATAAAAAGTCAGAAATTGAATAATATATATATATTTTTTTAAGTTTAAATGTTAATACTCAACAAAGCGGTGTTTATTTCAAACTCAAGTATCATTTTGTCAGTAGCATAAAAAAACAGTGTCACTAAAACTGTGAACAGTTTGTTTTATGTGCCTTCAAGTAGCGATGCTGCAGCACTTTTGTTACATCGTACAATACGTGATTCTTCTTGAAAGAGCACCTGCTGTTATGCATAACTACACACACGGGCAGCAGACACTCGTAAAATCAGCACTGGGATCAGCACTGGGAGATGATAGTTTGGCTCATTACTTGCCCTTGGCCTCTTGTCACTGTACCTCTCCACACACACACACACACACATACACACATACACACACACACACACACACACACGCTTACTCTCGACATCATGCTATCCTGCTCGGCTCTCCTTGCTCAGATGCTATTTTGTCTGTCTTAACCAAGGCTTTGTGAACTGTGAGCGAGGCAGAAATGGATACCGCTCTTAATGCATGTGGAGAGGACACAAACAAACGCACACACTCACTCACGCACGCACGCACACGGAGTAGCAGCCGGATTCATTCCATGCTGGTAGAGCAGGTTTGACAGTGTGCCAACGAGCTCAGTGATGGGAGAGAAAAACAGAAAAGGTGACACAGAAGTTTGTGTTCCTATGTACTGTCAGTCTGAACAGCCAATAGGCAGTTATTAACAGCGTGTGTGTCGATTTGGTCTTCGGTTCATTCGAGACACAAAGTCAAATTTATAACGCTGTCGCTGGAATGAGTTTACCCCAACGGCTATTCATATGACTCTGACCTTGAACCAGCAATGTCAGCTCTGGTCTCGTTCTGCTTCAAATCTCACTCACTTTTCTCTCCTGTCCTACTTTGTCCTGATTGCTGCGTGTATGCACCAGGCGAGAGCAAGAGGGGGAGACTTGTTTCGCCTGTAGGGGTTGGTGTCTCCCCAGACAACATCTGTAATGTGTATGTGTTTGTGTGTGTGTGTGTGTGTGTGTGGTTGGCAGGTGGGGCGGTGGGGTGTTAGACATTAACCTTGGTTGGTGAAAGAAAGGAAGGCTTTGATTCTTTCAAGCCAGTCTCCACTGAAATTCATTAAAGGCTGCTTTGTTCAAGGTTATTAGTGTGTGCACGCGCACAAGTACACTTCTGTGCTTTCAAGGCGGTGTTAATGCCGTAATAATACATGCCACCGTGGCTCAGTGAAAGACTTGCGGATTAAAGCCAGTTTTGTGAGAATTACGTTGCTTTGTTTGACCGAATTCTCCGAAATCGGGAATGAATAAAAAAATAAAAAATCAAGTGATTTGTGCTCAAGAAGTTACCCTCTCACATGATAAACTTTATCACATGTTATTACCTCCACCAAGATAGAAAACACTTCTGAAATCCATTCAAATGGTAGATTTAGGTGATGGGGCAGACCTGACGTAGGTACAGTGTGTGCTTTCTAGTATTCCAGCAGATGCCCACAGTCAACATTGCTTTCACAGTTCAGAACAATCCTTCTCCGGGATCCCTGTTTGATTTGTTTTTGTTTGAGCTATCATAAAGAGCACTTTCATAATGCAATAGATGTTTATTCACACAACTACACACCAGGTTATTAGGTTCAGGTGCGTGTGTGGCCCGGCTGACTCTAGCCATGCTTGTTCAGGTTCATTATAATCGCGCGGAGCATGTTTGCATAACTCTAATTTGCCAGCTCCATCCAGCTAGGCTGTTCTGAGTCTCTTTCACTCACCCTTTCTTTCTCTCGCCATTGTGTGTTGACAGCACACTCCTCTTGAAGAAACTGGAAAAAGGGGCACAGCGTGGGAGGATAAGGAAACCGTCGTTTTTGTATGTGTTTTGATCACATGGGTTGCAAGGAAGGGTGCATCTTCTTCCTTCACATTTCCCCATCACTTCCTGATATTGATCACCGTGTATATTACAGTATGCAGTACGAGAATGTGTCAAACACTTCCTGGTTGTGCTTGACTGGACAACCAGGGAAACCTCCAAGCATGACATACTCTCAGAGCGATTGTGATTGTGGCATGTAGTTTTGCAAGACTGAAATCATCAGAACAGGTTGATCTGTTACTAAAGTCCTACTTTTTTCATGTTCTAGCTTTATCTAGGTTCCTGTCAGGCCAGTTTTCATCGCTCAATGTATTTCTTCTGTTACTGAGGCAGACATCTTTTCTTTTTTTTTTCTCACAAAGATCTCTCACGGCCCCGTTGTGCCCTTTCTTAGTAGACAAACACTGGCTAACGTACTTGTAATTGAAAACATATGTGAAGATAATGAGGCAGTCAAGTCAAAATATATCAACGTACTGATTCAAAGGAGCCCGTTTGCTGCTCGTGTTGACGGTTTCTCAACATTTCTCATCCAATTGAGTTTAATCAACTCTACTGATACGCTGATTTCCCAGCGGGCATTTTGGCTTGTCATCGAAGGAAAAGCCCAGGTGTTAGTAACAACCATAACGATGGCCTTTTTGTCTCAGTACGCTGTGACAGTGAGCCAGCACAATACCAGAACCCTGAAACCGAAGCAGTCAAATGATATCCAGCCATTGTTTTTGTTTTTGTTTTATTATTAAGACCTGTGCTTTTCCATCTGTGAAATGTTCCATGATGTCTTCCCTGAAAAAGGCCTATAGATATTGAGTCAGTACTTATAGATATAGAGTCTAAAAGTGCTGCGCAGTCACCAAGTACTTGTACGTTGACACATTTCTGTTGCCTCGTACTCCAGCACACTGAGGGTGTTTATACCTTCACATCACATGAACAGTGTAGGAACTGTAGCCCTTTCAATATCCAGACTCCCAATTTAAGGGGACATAATGTAATAGGGCAAGTTACCATGAACTAAATTTATATCGTCATGTTTAGTATTTGGTTCCTTTGAGATCAATGACATCAGTAGACACTTGGTATCTTTCCTGGTGACGTTGTAACAGGCCTGTACTGCAGCCACATTCACTTCTTGCTTGTTTCAGGGGCTTTGTGCCTTGAGTCCGGCGAGGGAAACACATGCTCAGTTGGACTGAGGTCCAGTAACTGACTACACTGTTGAGTCAAGAGCATCCCACTGTCTGGCCATAAAAAACGGTTGGCTTTTCTACACGTTTTAAGATTGTTGTCCTGCTGGATTGTCCTAAAATTGAGGGGCCGTATAGTAAAGACCGGCTTACAGGTTCTACACTGTTCCACAAATACAGATGCATGCAACGCAACGCATACATCTTTTTGATGTAAACAAACCTTCCTTATAATTGTGTAGCAAAGGGGGTTAAAACATTCATAAGTGCTGTGTTGCCAAACAAACATTCACACTTTTTTTTGAGACTGAATCCCTTTCAGCTCTTCTGCAGGCGGCTTTATGACTGACAAATAAGTGCAATTTTCGCATCGGGATTAATACTGTATAATAGTAATCTAATCTAATAATCTCTTTCTTTGATTTGTGGATTTCACAGTCAACTCTGCTTGTACCAGGCAGCAAGGTGCTGAAGGAATGAAGGAAGGAAATTCTTTTGTTGTTGTTCTCTGTGTAATTGTGCATGCCTGTGTTCATTCTTAAAAATTAAAGGTTGACATATAAAAATATTTCCCAACCTGCTAGACCTGCTTGATCACCTCTTCCACTAAATGACATTCCCAGTCCCTCCGCGCATACCAAACCCTTGACTCGTTTGGCGTGCTTCACTGAATATGACTTTGATAGTCTCTCTATTGTGGACTGTCACGCATCTCTGTCTCCAGCAATGCGCCACGTTTTAATGCATGCGACGTAATGGAATATTGGTTTCACGTCATTACTACTCCAGGTTATTTTTCTCGTTGTATCATAATCTACTTGTTTTATCAGCTACTTGCTCTGTGATGTGTGGGTCTCCTGTCCCGGTCATCACATGCTTAACTGTTCAAGGAATCTGTTTTTATTCAGTTGTCATTATTAAATGCTGATTATGAAATATATTGCATGTAGTTAGTTTATAAGTTACATAGTAGTCATATAACGTCCTCAGAGCTGATAAAACAGGTGACAGGGATTTTCTCAAGTCAAAGTGTCATTTAATGACATGTTGGAGTTACTTACATTTTTGTTGTCATGCTCTCTACATACTTCTTCCAGTCAGTGTATAATTTATGAATTCTTTTGAGAGTGAACACATACACTTTAAATTTACTGATACTTTGCAGTCCTTTCAGTCTTGGACAAAAGCCCTGAGGCTCCTTGAGGCAACACGCACATGAGCAATATCCATCTCATTGGTAGTTGACTGCACTGTGGCTGTATCCTGTGAAGACTAATCTGGTTCTGTCATTGAGTCTGATTTCCCCTCATGGCCACTGGCCTGCCTACCAGTGTAGTTTTTTTTTTTTTCTTCTTTCCCTCCCTTTTGCTCTTTTACTCTACCCACCCCTTCCCCAATTGCATGTGCTCATTTTTTCCACTCTCTCTGGAGAAACAAGGCTCTCTTTTCTTTGTAGCAATGCCTGTGTATGTGTAGGCCTACATAACAGACTTTGTGTGTGTGTAAAGTGGAGAGGAAATGGACTCTAAAAATGTATGTCAAAGTCTGTATTTCACATCTGGCCAGCTCCATAACTTAGATTACTATTATTTTGGTGTGTGTCTGTGTCCGTCTGTCTGTTTGTGAGCATGCGTGGGCTGTATTGTGAGAGCTCGAACAGTTTCTCGACCCTCTTGACCTCACACAGAAACAGTCGCTTGTTCTTGTTTTTAGGTCTCCGACAGGCTAGCAGGGTCACTCAAAGACAACACATCAAATACAGACACGTGTCATTCTCCTGAAAATGCGCAATAACCACAGTGTAATTAGCTCATTTTTTTTCAATTTTTTGTTGGTCCAGTTCTCCGTTGCTGTAGTCCATGACTTATGACAGCTGCAGTGATCCTGCTAAGTTTTCCTTTATCGTCCATCTTGACCCCACTTAAACCTGGGCAGGGATTTGTGGTTTTGGGACAATACAGGGTTGTAGACATGGTGGCTGTGGGGGTGAGCTCTGTCACGTCACAACACAAAGGTCCTTGGTTTGAATGAGCTGGCTGAAGGCCTTTTTGTGTGGAGATGTCGGAGCATGGGACTGTGTAGGTTTCCTCCAAAGTCTTTGAATTACAAAATTGCTCATCCATACGTTGATTTCACTTACATTTGAAAATGCACGTTATTTTTCTTCGCTGCAACCAACTGTTACTGGAAAAACGTACAATCAGTCACGAACAAAAATATAAGTCAAAGACATTCTCTCACCTATTTCCTGGCTACTCAGTAACCTCTGACTTTTGGAGCAGTTCGGGGGGCTAAGAGGCTTACTCAAAAGCAAATGGCACCTCTGTGATGGGTATTGACACGTCCAGTGTTAGTCATTCACTTCCTTCTTCTTCTCGCTTGTCTGGGAAATCAAGCCAGTAACTTGCAGATGACACGCCTGCCTCTGTTGGGCCCCAATGCCTCCTACACACTACATATCCGGAGTCAATTTATCAACAAATATGTTCAGCTGCACACAACGTACCGCAACGCCTGAGATCTGTTCAGTGCCGTCACGTCTTGTGCTGCTCAGCAGCTCCACATAATGATTTAGGAAAAAAACCTGTCAGAGACAAGGTTTCCACTTTCAAAAACCTCTCGGCACAGTAAGACAATTCTTCAGAACCTAATGCTTTCTCTCTCTTACAAATCTGCATTTAGAGTATCAGCTCAAAATAGCATAGAGTCCGTCATCGAGTCTGAACATGAACACAAACCAAACTCATCCTTTTATGGATGATTAATTATAAAAGCAAACACAGGGGCGGGCGGGGCTGCAGTACATTCCTGTCCAAGAGTTTATGTGAGAGAAAGACATGTTTCTGTGCATTTTGTATTCAGGAATTACTGTACAGAAACGCCATTTCATAGAGAAGCTAAACACCGTTGTGTCGTAAAACGAGAGGCTGCCTTAAATCACAGGTGTGCCATGTCGCTGAAATGACTACTAAAGCAAGATTATGTTAACAGTGTAAGAGACTAAAGCCACAAGAGATCAAGGTAAGGATCTTAAAAGCTCACAAAAAGTGCAGTGTGGAGGAATTCTGTGGGATTTTGTTGCTGCTTTAGGATTTTGGATGTGGGCTGAAATGCCCTGGAGCATATAAGTGTGGTGTGAAACAACCTTGATCATGGGAAAGGTTCAGTAAGTCATTGTGAACGCCGTTCCACTGCAGAAAGCATTCATTTACGCTCTCTATACTGCTCTATGGAGAGACTCTACCGCACTACTCGATAATGATTGTGTTCAATTGTATAGAAGGGACCAGGGGTCTCATTTATAACCGTTGCGTGCACACAAATCAGGGCCTGAAAGAGGCCTCCGCCACTTCCCACGCAAACGTTGTGATCTATAAAAACAAACTTGGCGGGAGAACGTGCGCACCTGTACGGAACCTCTGACCCATGCGTACGAAACATTTTGGAGACACGGGGAAACTGGCCACGCAAGATGGTGAGGTGGTGAATAGAAGCCGGATTGTAGAAATTAAATGTGAGGCATCGTCACAGGTATAAAGATGCCTCACACATTTAATTTTACTTCATAGCACACGGTACTTTGTACTTATATATTCTCTTCATCAAAAACATTCAAACCAGCAGTGTTTTGTTGTGCTTGTACTCAGCTGGGCAGGTTAAGCATGACTATAGTAGGACTTGTGTTCAAACGCCACAAGGAGCACTTTAAGAGGAAGTGTACGAAACACATGGAAACTAGTGCTGAACAAATCCTTCTGTGGAGCAATTCAGCTTAGATGAAGCAAGCGGGTGGACGCTTTTGCAAGCCGTGGTTTCTGTTGTAGTTTTGTGCTGTTGAAATTAGGTGTAGAACTCTTGGAGAATGAATACATTTTAGCACAACTAATACATCAGAATACCTTTTGTGTGAGGTGAATACCTTTACAAATGAGTTGACCTAGGTCATTTGTCTTTGTCAGCATAATAGATCTAATCCAGCATTTTTGGCCTGATGCTAGTCTAGATTGATTCAGAACGAAGTAGAGACAGTTGAGCGACAGCATAATTTGTGATGGGGGGGGGGGGGAAGAAATCCCACAAATTCAATGTAAAAAACTGTAAAGTAGCAAAGACACTCTACTGCTTAAATCTTTTACCCTTTGTTTGTATTTTCCCCCAAACATTGAGAAATGTTTGGCAATGTGATCCTTTGGATTTTCTGTCTGTGGAAACCCCAAACTGTGCTCATGAGAGCATGATAAATGAATTAGTTAGTTTCTTCTTCCCTCATTAATGGCAGGTAGTTTCCAAAGTTATGTCTTGAGTTGAAACTTCCTCTGTGGTTCACATCTGAGAACACTGTTGGCCACAGACTCTCTTCCTTCTTGTTTTAAGTGCAGAACTTAAGCAATCCAAGTACAACATGAGTATGCGGGTCAAGTCATTTCAAGTAAATTTGATTGATATTGCCCAATATCACAAACTTGCCTCAAGGGGTTTTTACAATCTGTGCATATGACACCCTCTGTCCTCTGGCTAGTGTGTGTGTGTGTGTGTGTGTGTGTGTGTGTGTGTGTGTGTGTGTGTGTGTGTGTGTGTGTGTGTGTGTGTGTGTGTGTGTGTGTGTGTGTGTGTGTGTGTGTGTGTGTGTGTGTGTGTGTGTGCGTGTGCGTGTCGTTCTAACAGTTGGTCTTTTTTCTTACAGGCTTAGGTGAGTAGTCACCATGGCACCCTTCCTGCGTATCGCCTTCAATGCTTATGACGTGGGCGTTCTGCCACCTCTGTCTGAACCTCCCATCTGCGCCATCAAGATGAAGGAGTCTGTAAACACAGGTATGTACACACACACACACACGCGCACACGTGCAGTCATATTTTTTACCTAGATAGCAGAGCTCCACAGTGAGCAGGGAGACCTGACGTCCCAAGTTCAATTGCTTTACCAGCCACCATCTGCTGGGCTCACAAATCCACACGCAAACTCTCAACCAGCTCCAGACACAGTAATTGCTCCGTTGCTGTGTCTTTACTGAGGGAGTGAAAGACAGACGTTTTATTCCTAATGAGGATCCTGATCGTTTTCCACAGAGCGAGGAAAGACATTGGTCCAGAGGAAGCCCACCATGTACCCAGCCTGGAAGTCCACTTTTGATGCTCACATCTATGAGGGTCGAGTCTTAGAAGTGGTGCTCATGCAGAGCGCTGAGGAGCCATTGGCCAAGGCCACGGTTGGAGTGTCTGTACTGGCAGAGCGCTGTAAGAAGTCCAAGACCAGCGGCCGTGCTGAGTTCTGGTTGGACCTGCATCCTTCGGGGAAGGTCCAAATGGCTGTGCAGTTCTTCTTGGAGGACACTGATGCTGGTAAAACCACTGAATTTTAAAGCCTTTGGAAACCTGGTTTAAAATCTTGAGTATAATTCTAACATTTGATATGTATGACTGAATAAGTCTGTTAAAGTTCAGGAAAAAAAACATTCCTTGATATTTAATTAAGAGTTTATCAATCAAAAAATGAATCTGCTTCATAAGGATCATGTGGGTGTGTTTTGATCAGATTAAATCGACAGCAATTGAAGCAAGCAACTCCACAACTGTCATCACATTTAGATTCAAATGTTGCTAAATCCTGTTTGGAAATATGTGACATCACAACCAGTTGTTGAAACTGGCCTCGAACTTGGACAAGAAGCCGTGTGGTCTTTAATAAGGACCCCGTCACTCACAAAGACATTTCTAAATCACGAACACACGGCTTCAAAACTGAGTTCCCTGACCGGGAATCGAACCCGGGCCGCGGCGGTGAGAGCGCCGAATCCTAACCACTAGACCACCAGGGACTTTCGTCATTGAAAAAGAATATAGTAGCGTAACCATCGCGCTTAGGAAAGATCCCCCGCATCCGCTTTTTTTCGCTCCTTTCCCTTCCCACCACTGTTATGTAGCTCCACAGAAACTCACTCTCCCTCAGTGTCTAGATGTGCCCTCTACTGGCGGAGATGATTCCCTATCTAGTGTTCATTTCCTTGCACTTTCCACACACAACCACAGTTAAACATGTTGGTTATTGTCGACCTCTCTGGAGAGGGTGGAGTCTTCATGCTCTGGGCCAACTGCCTCCCTCAAAGTGCCAAGGGTTAATCCGCATGCTGACATTTGACAAGTTAAGCTTGTCAGATGACTACAGGTCTATATCACCAATGCACTATCACTGTCCTTAAAAGTCATATATTATAGGCAATTAGCCTCAGGGCTATCAGTACTTTGAATATGTAGCAAACATACTGAACACAGCAATGAATGTATATGGCACAGCACATGTAACAAGAAGGGTTAATTCCTGTTTCTCTTGATACAGTGTACAAATGTCTTGACAAGGACGACACTAGATCATATCGTATATCAGGCCTATATTGGTATTTTATTATAGATTATAGATATTTTTTCTTATTTTAATTTTTTTTATTATGTGTTTCAATGCAGAGTTTTAGATCTCAGTGGTCTATCCTTTCAGGAGTGACGGGGGGGCATTGAATTATTGATATTTTGGCCCCTTTTAAGATATTGAATGGTACTTCAAATTATCCCTCATTGAGTTCAAAATCATATAACTGACCTCATCTGCTTTCGAAAACCTATTTTAGTTTCACTTCAGCTGTAAAAAGCAGAAGTAAGGTGGAGCAGTGCTGACCAGCAGTGTTGTGTTTAACTGCTAGCTCACAACCCGAGACAGGGAACCCCCATCTATGGTCGTCTCTGCTGTCTGCCAACATGGGAGTGAGAATCCAGTGAGATTTACAAACTGGTTCCGTTCAGGGGGAATTTCTGCGTGGGATTAGCACAGTCGGGGTTCACTGTTTGAGAGGGTCATGAGAGGGGTGTGCGTCTGCTCTTATGAAAGGGCTCCATACTCTATCAGCTCCCTCCTACACACTCCACAGGTTTCCTGAAAAGCAGCCCGGAGTATTTTTAGGCATGTGTGAACAGCCCTCAGCGCTGTCTGCCCCCCCCCCCTGTCTGTCTTCTTTCTCCTGCCCTCTCACTCACTCCCACCGCCTTGGCTCAGCTCACTGATGCGCTGTCCAAACGTAAACATCTGTCAGTAGAGTGGCAGAGAGGAAATTAGTTTATCTCGCTTCCCTCATCACTCTTCTCACTTTTCCTTGTCTATCTGTTGTCTCTTTAAGGCTACTCCTTTTTTTTTTTTTTTTTAACCGTCCCTCTATCTCTTCCCTCCCTCTCCCCCACTCCACCCATTTACCCTCCCGAGCTCTTATTACGTTTTCTGCCTTCTTTGTGTACCTCTCTCACGCCTCTTTTGCTGTGGTGTCTGGGTGACTTTTGACCCCACCCCGTTGACTTGCGTCAGTCGAAGCCGGTTATACAAGAAGGCGTTTTCTCTTTACATTTAGCAGCGGTAGCGGAGGCCCCCTTCTATAGCTAGTAGGGCCTTTTTGACTAAATAATCCGTTATTCCGGCTATCAGAGCTGATGACTAATTTATGATAATACACACTGTGACATCATTTAAGCAACATCAATGAGGCTAGATTGTGAAATATGTGGGTGGTTAAATAATTGACTCACTGCGCCATTTTTCTTTTTCTTTGGAAATCATTAAAACGTGTCTTTGGATAATACTGCACTTTAAAGCTGTTTTGAGAACCATAGAAATGCAAATACAGTAGTTTTGATTTGTAAATCCATCTCTCCCCTCAGCGATATGTCAGCCATCGGTGAAGGCTTCCTGCGAGGATGGAGTCACGACCCTCAACAGGAGGAGAGGAGCTTTCAAGCAGCCCAAAGTTCACTTCATCAAGAACCACGAGTTCAGCGCCACCTTCTTCGGTCAACCCACCTTCTGCTCCGTCTGCAGAGAGTTTGTCTGGTGAGATGCCATGTCCGGCCCTGGTTACATTACAGCTGTCACTATTATGTCATCAAAATACTTCTTTTACTTTGACCTTCAGCATTTTTTTTAATATCTACCACATTCCAGGGAGACACTATGGTAGTAATTTCCAATGCTACTCTGCCGGGGGCACGGCTTATCCAAAAGCAGACGTCTTCCCTGTCTCCTTGGTTTTTCTGCATTAATATTACACTTAGCGTTGTGTTTATATTAAGATGCCAGTGGCACCGCTTTGATGATTCCAGAGCGCTTAAGCTGTCACCTCTACTGTAAGTTCTGTGCGTACCAAATGAGACAAAATCATCAGCTGTCCAATAAGAGAAGCCCAGCCCCGCACGGATGCTTCTCAAAAGACCAATTAGTGGCGGTTCCAGTTTCCTTAATGGAGCCGTGTGGGGGTTTTGTAATGGTAGAAACAGCAGCAGGGCTGCCATTGTGAGAATGAGTCACTGTCTTGGGAAATCCCACAAAGCTGTCATGTTGCCCTCCAACTATGTCAGCAGCACTAACCAATCTCCTACTACTACGACTATATCCCACTTAGAGGCAGGCAGAAAGAAATCTGATATTTTCTTTAGTTTTGTCTTTGGCCAATTCTCATCTGAGCATGTTTATATAAATATACGTCTCAATCTCATGATCTAACATGTGAAAGATATCTTCCAGTTATGCTGTCAAAAAATAAATCCATTAGAGCCATCGCGGTGCCAACTCCAGTAACGGGTGTCTTGTGCTTTTTTGTTTTTGCACTTGCATAATGCTTCGGAGGAGAGTTTGCCGAGAGTACAGATGTCGTTTGGTAGCTGTTAAAGGAGTCGGTAAACGTGTGCTTTAGTGCTGCCAATTATCTGCACGCTAGCTACAGTTCATCACTGTCATAACCACAAGCCGACTATTGAAAAACCATTCTGGATATATTGCTTTGATGTCAGCAGCCGTATTTCTCCTAGTAATGGCCGAGGAAAATCCCTTTTCTGCTTCATCTCAGCCATTACAAAGATTCAATTATGTTTCTTTTCTCCCTGTACAGGGGCCTCAACAAGCAAGGTTACAAGTGCAGACGTGAGTGTTTTCACTAAATGCCGGCGTCTGCATTTTTAGCACATTTCATCCTTTTTCGTATTCTTCACAGTTCACAAAATATGTATTCATTTATTTCACCCAGAATGCAATGCGGCGATCCACAAGAGATGCATCGATAAAATCATCGGCAGGTGCACTGGGACAGCAGCCAACAGTCGGGAAACTGTGGTGAGCAAAGTTAATGTTCTCCAGCATCAACGCAAAACCTCTCCTCAGATCTGACACTCTTTAATTTATAGCATTTATGCACTGGTATTAAGTAGTCCATTAATCATTAGTGTAGTCAATATGTTTCGTCCTCACTCAAAACAATGTAAACTGTTTTTCACGAGTCGACTAAATACAGATTCAAACATCAACAACATCAGTGTATAGATTTGTTAAGAATTAACTGTGGAATTTCATTCATCTCAAAAGCAACTAAAACGGGCAAAACATAGTCCCTCATGTGTCTACTGTATTATCAGACGGCAGCTTCCTGTGTGTTTAATGGATCTCTGCGTGCTTGTAGTTCCAGAAAGAGCGCTTCAAGATTGATATGCCGCATCGCTTCAAGCAACATAACTATAAGAGCCCCACTTTCTGTGACCACTGTGGCAGTCTGCTCTGGGGTCTCTACAAGCAGGGCCTTAAATGTGAAGGTAATGGGTTTTTCCTCTTCTGTCTTAAATTATATGTCTGCCTGTCCCCTGCCTCCTTCCATGCCAATGACTTTATTTTTTTTTTTTCTCTTTCATTGAATCTCCACATGACCAATCCATCTTTCATACCTCTGACCAGACTGTGGCATGAACGTACACGGTAACTGTCAGAAGAAAGTGGCCAATCTGTGTGGAATCAACCAGAAACTACTGGCAGAGGCTCTGTCTCAAATCAGCCAGGTTTGTACTGGAACGAACCATGTTTATTTTAGTTTACGTGGACTTTCTGTTCGTCAACAGTGATCAAAGAAATAATAAAAAAAATGTACAAATTACTGATTGTTGATGTACAATGTCAAGAATATTCTAGCAAACTTTTTTTCATCCCTAGAAATCTATCAGGAAGTCTGATGACTCCAATCCGGAAGATATTGGGATCTATGAAGAGCTCAAAAGTGCAACAGTAGACCCTAGTGGTAAGATGGGTTCATTGTAGCGCACACTGTCGTACAAAGTTGTTTGATTTAAATCAAGTTTAGTCATTAAAGGTCAAATAGGAATAGGAATATCGGTGATTGTTTTTTTTAACTTTATTCACATCCTCAAATCTTCATCCTTTGTTTTTGAGTTTGCATGCATCTTTGCATTCATGTTTGCATACGTATTGACTCTGTGTGCAAATATGCATCTATAGCAGACGGCAAGGCACGTGAGGGCTTGAGCCCGGGCGGCCCAGCCACACCTACAGGTCCCCAGGTACGCCTCAACATGAACCACCTGGTATTCCACAAGGTGCTGGGAAAAGGCAGCTTTGGCAAGGTAGGCCCCAGGGCCCCATCTTCAAATCCTTTCCTGAATTTAACATGTAATGATTGTGTAGACATAAAACTGGAAGACACTTCAAACTTCAAAACATTGTACAGACATGTTATGCCAATGGTGTTACACATGTCTGGTAGAAAACAAACAAAACACATGCATCCTGAAATTGTCTCCATGTGAATGTAAGCTGTGTAGAGGAGCATTATCTTCAAAATATGACCATGAAAATGACTGTGATAGTCCATATCTTCATGTCTTCATGAAAGATGTGTGAAATGATGAAAGCTGAATTATAATTCAAGGGAGTTCTGAAGGGCACACAGTTTCAAGATGAGATTCTTATCACGGTATCATGTCTCAGCAATCATCATCCTTCCTTATACCATATTTGATATCATTTTTTTTGGTGTGTGTATTTTATAATTAATTAATTAATGACCAGTTCATGGTTTTTTTATCAACTAGGTTGGTTGGATCAATACATCTACTCACTGCCTGTTACACAACTTCCCTCACATCAATGTTAAAGGTGGCTTTCAGATGAGAATAGAGCTTGATTATGTATCAATCACTACAGATGCTAGGCACCATTTGACAAAGACATACACCCAACATGAAGGTTGACCTATATGAGAGAACAGGGAAGCAGATGATGGAAGGTGCATCTGTATCCAGGCCCCATTAGGCCGGGTGGCAGTGAGCTCAAACATCCAGTGACCTCACTGAGGTAGATTGAGCATGTAAGATCACCAAAAGAGGGGGAGATATAAATAACCCTCCTCGTTTTTTTTTATTTTTGTACTCCATGAAACTAGTGTCATCACACTGATGAAACACTCACTCTAAGTGTCCTTTGACACCCCAGGTGCTGCTGGCAGAGCTGAAGGGGCAGGGCCAGTACTTTGCCGTGAAGGTCCTGAAGAAGGATGTCGTTCTCATGGACGACGACGTGGAGTGCACCATGGTGGAGAAGAGAGTCCTGGCCCTCGCCTGGGGGAACCCCTTCCTCACACACCTCTACTCCACATTCCAGTCTAAGGTAAGCACACTGATGCTGAACATCTACATCTGCTAGTAAAACCTACGAAAAAGCATGTTCTCTGATAGGCAATCAACACGGGCAGCAGCGACAATAGTCACAAATCCCAGTTGTTGATAAAGACCCACACTCCCAGCCCCCCTCGTCTGAATCCATTCTCTCTCCCACACACACACACACGCACACACACACTCTCTCTTCATGTCTCCTTCGTCTGCGACAGCGAGCTGAGAATAATGTGTTGTTTGCACAGGAGCACCTCTTCTTTGTAATGGAGTACCTGAATGGAGGCGACTTGATGTTCCACATCCAAGACAAAGGGCGTTTTGAGCTCAACAGAGCCACGTAAGTACACGGGGACACCACTCAAAGAACTATGAGCAATACAGAGACTGTCGTTTTCCACATTGGAGGATCTGTAACTGGCCTTTTTGAACACAGTAACGCTGTGATTAATGGTTGTTTTGCTCATTTCAACCTTCAGATTCTACGCTGCGGAGATATTAGTGGGACTGCAGTTCCTCCACACTAAGGGAATCATCTACAGGTAAGATCCCACAGCCATTCTGCACTGATGTCTGCAGCCTCTATATTCAACTTGTTACTGCAGCAGAGGAGGCTGGAACCGAATCTCTTTTTCTGATCTTTGACTACAGTACTCCAAACAGACTATACTGTACTGGAGATGGTTGTACATTGTATATATCGCTTCCTGTGTCTTTCCTCAGAGATCTGAAGCTGGACAATGTGATGCTGGACAAGGACGGACACATCAAGATCGCAGACTTTGGCATGTGCAGAGAGAGTGTGTTTGGAGACGTCAAAGCCACCACATTTTGTGGGACACCAGACTACATCGCACCGGAGGTTAGATTCAGATCTGATGTCACATTTCATACCACTATTTTTTTCAACAAATGAAAAAAAAAGCAATTTTGTTTAGAATATATACAAAATTATATATTCTATAAAAATACGTAATAAAAATATATATATATTTTTTATTTTTTAACTGTCACCTTGTAATGCAGCCCTTCGTTCACTCGGTCTCTAGTCCTACTAGTCTTCATTAGGAGGCATGGCAGGTTTTACACATGTTCTTGTGTTCACATGTTCATTGGCCACGCAACAACATCCGAGCCATCTAGACTTGTGTGTCGTTCTTGTCACTAATGTCTAAAGTGTCTTTCCTCTCTCCTCTCAGATCCTGCTGGGACAGAAGTACACCTTCTCGGTGGACTGGTGGTCTTTCGGCGTGCTGGTGTACGAGATGCTGATCGGTCAGTCGCCCTTCCAAGGCGACGACGAGGATGAGCTGTTTGAGTCCATCAGGTCGGACACCCCTCACTACCCTCGGTGGATCACC
The DNA here is from genome assembly GCA_016806645.1 of Ophiodon elongatus. Taxonomy (NCBI): domain Eukaryota; kingdom Metazoa; phylum Chordata; class Actinopteri; order Perciformes; family Hexagrammidae; genus Ophiodon; species Ophiodon elongatus. Next base: position 3,350,650 of record JACSYO010000324.1, on the reverse strand, counting down.
AAGGAGGCCAAGCACCTCATTGAACTGGTACCTAACAGGATACATGTGTTTATTATTAGGCACACTTTGTTTCACGTAGGCAGACACAGTGTTGACATTATTCACCTTAATTGATTTCAATGCGGAAACTCCTCCTCATCAATGTCTGTCTTCTTTCTCTCCGTCATCGTTCCAGTTGTTTGAGCGAGATCCCAGTCGCAGGTTGGGCGTGGTGGGCGACGTCCGTGCCCATCCGTTCTTCAAAACCATCAACTGGCCAGCACTGGAGAAGAAAGAAGTGGACCCTCCTTTTAAGCCCAAAGTGGTATGAGTCTATTTTCTTTTTCCGAACAATCTATGGAGGGACCTGAAATTTGTGTAAAATATGATTGTATGAATCCAGGATACCGATTTACCTCAGTGTGCGTTGTTGCATTAACCTAACTGAAATCCCTGACCTGCCACCCACAGAAATCCCCCAGTGACTGCAGCAACTTTGACCGAGAGTTCCTGAGCGAAAAGCCGCGGCTCTCCCACGTAGACAAGAACCTCATAGATTCCATGGACCAGGCAGCGTTCGCTGGCTTTTCCTTCATCAACCCCAAACTGGAAAGCATGATTAGCAAATGAAAAAAAAAACTAAAGGGCTCCTTGGGGAACACGGTCTTAGCCCTGTACTTGGAAATAGGCTCTAAGTTCAACTTGATGGATTAACAAGAACATGAAAAGATTTGGGCTCGACTATGACTTCTAGAGTTCCTCTAGCAGAGGACGAGAGATGAAGCTGGCGTCTAAAGCAAAAATCTTGTCTCAGCTGTCAAAACTGTATAGGTGTATAAAAGAATATAAAGCTCCAGGAAATTAAGGGAGATTCTTATAATCATGCTGGGGGGGGGGATAGTCAATGATGCATTCTGTCTTTTCTTACTTTTCTGTCATTTTGCCTCGTGATGACACCTTGAATCTAAACAAATCATCGAATGTACTGTATCTGAATTCACAGGATTTAAATCCCTCTGAATTGAAGTAATGTTATTGCAGAACTGAATAAGTTCCTCCATCACCTACTGTCTTGAGAAACGTGAGGTGCACTAAGCACATCTCAGAGTCTCGCATAACCTGAAAAGCGTTAATCTGTTTTAAATTGTCAAGTATTTTAACGAACCCTTGGTTTCAAAAACCACTTGCTGAACATTCTAAGTGAAGCATCGTGCAAACAATCGCTCGGCACTTGAGATTGATTTTGTGGCCTGTCATTACTTATTGGACAGCAATGTCACGGTACTTTCCCAGTATATGTGTTGAAGGACGTGTTATTTTGTGTGGGAGGTATGGGCATTCCACTGTAAGCATTGGGTTCTTTGAAATGTGTTGTTACTTAAATGTAGGGATTTTTAACATGAAAATAATAGTGCTGTATATGGAAAATTAATATGTACATTCCAATGAGCTGCCTGTGAGTTATGGGTTTTTTTACTCTCATCTTTTACATCTGATTTTAAATAAATGTATTGTAAACTCTTAAATCCCTGTCAGCCAGTGTCACTTGATTACATTTTATATATATATATATATAATACTACATGACATAATTCACATTCATATGTGTGTGTGTATATATATATATATATATATATTATATTTATATTTATTTATTTATTTATATATATATATATATATATATATATATATATATATATATACATATATATATATATCACATTGCTTCATATGTAGATGCTCTTTCAAAACAAAAATACTATTGTAAAAATATTACATTCTAGTCCTATTCACTGCATCCCCGCTGTTATGGTGTGGTCCTCTGGTCACTGCTGGTTTCCAGCCATTGTTTTCTAGATTTTCAGGAGCCAACATTGGACACTGGCGTAGAGTCTGTAGTGCCTCACCTCCAGAAAAGGTGAATTCCTTTGGAAGGGCACCAAAACATTTCCAAGTACCACAAGGGATTTTGTCAGTGCCTAAAAGACCTGTCTGGCTTTACTGACATCTAGCGGTCAGGTGACATAACTGCACCTCCTCGTTTGGACGAAAGGCGAGGAGATGTTCCTGCAGTGCGCACGGCTTATGACCTGTCCTCGTCCTCTGTCCCCAGCAGTAATCCCCTGCCTACTGCAGGACGTGGACAGTCAACAAATAACTAACACTAGGCAAACAACATCGACCAGCACTCGGCAATCCACCAAGTCAAGTTGTTGAGACATTTCCCTTTATGCAAACGGCATCATAAACCAATGCAGCATTGAAGTTGTAGACCCTTAAAAAAAATTAATGACCCCACAAATTTAAAAACTCGAAATAATAAAAGCAACAAATACGCATTTTTTTCGCTCTCTGTTTATTTTACTGAACCTAATTTCCTTATAATATTCGCCTAGAGTCTTTTGTTTGAAAGCTTGTATTGAGAGCGCCTCTGCAGTTAAATAAAAATGAATTTAAGAGTAAATGCCTGCCCCCTTTTGATGTATTCATGGCTCTCCGATTGTTTCGGCTGTTCACGATCCGATGGCTTTTCTGTAGCCCATATTTATTGTAGGCGACTGTTTTTCCCTCAACGCCTGCATATTTTTTTTTCTTTTGTTGTAATAGGCATCCGGAGGGTTGGTCTATTGTGGAGGGTTATCTGAGGCAGCAGCATTTATATATATATACACATGGTCCAAGTGAGCGGCAAACCTGTTTCAGGCTCTTTCTGGCTCATAAAAAAACGCTTTCCAAAACGAGAAACCGGCTTATTTAATTGAGAAATCACATTTAATAACACGACATGGATGGACTTTGAGCATCGCACTCACAATGTGTGCAGGCATATTTCCAGCAGTTTCTCCCGCCCTCTCCTCCAAAAGCCCGACTTGACAGCCTCGTGCAGCAGAAGTACCGTAACAGCGATGACATATGGAACTGGATTCAGTCAAAATGACAGGGCGTCATTGTGATGGATTTCAAAAGCAATTTCCCATTCAGCCTTTTATTGGGAATTGTAAGGCTATTTTATGTACTTAAAAAAAATATTACAGTGAATGAAAATTAAGCAATTCGAGGTCACCTTCAATAAACACAATATTTAGGCTACTTTATTAAAGAACAATTCGCTTTTTCGTGGCAAAAAGCACTCCACTTATCGAAAGTGGGTCGACTATATGTGCAATTAATTCCAGCTCAAGCATTAACTAAGTGTTGATTCCGCTGGGGGATAAAAAAAAACACCCATTTAAACGAGTGGACACGCTACCCCTCGTGTCTGTCAGAAATAAAGCAAACGGAAATCCTTCTGCTTTAGTCTGTTCTTTTCTTTTGTGAGGCTTTCCACATTTGGGTCTTCAGTCTGACTGTGTGGTATTTTATTGTGTGCGTGAAGATGGAAGTCAGCGTGATGCAGCCGGGCTCAGAGGCATATAGGCGGCAGAACATGCGCAGTGGCCATTTGTGCCATATTGGAATGAGGTCGTGAACAGAGAAGCGCGTCAAGCTGGCGTCACGCTGCGAGCGCGAGGCCGGAAGCGTCGCGCTTCGCCCCGCCACGCGAAAGGACCCTCGGTCGCTCTGGCGACGGCTCGCCACTTCCGCTCGCGCAGCCCTCTTTTATTCTGAAACGCCGAACCGGGGCTCTCGGGTTTTCTTCACGTTTAGCCCAACGTTGCTGCGAGCGAGCAGGCGGAGAGGAACGGCATCTAAAAAACCGACTTGGAAAAACTACTTAGCGGTAAGGGGCGAATTTTGCGACTAAATATTCACGTGCTTTGTGTTGTTGGCGACGGAGTCCTCGCGCTGTTTTGCGCCGCGGCGGCGAATTCGTCTTTTTTCCCGTCTCTCAAAAAGATGAGTCGGGCTCGGTCGAGTGTAAGCGCCCTTATTGCTCGTCAGTCTGCCTCTTATTGCTCGAGCTGTGACGTTCAGTAACTTGACTCGGACACAGGCGGGTTTTGTACCATGTGTCCGGTGAGTCCCGCACGGTCAGGGTGCGTTTACGACCGCGTGTTTATTTATCAGACCCGCGATTTAATGCATCTCTCAATCGGTATGCTGTGTTCTCCTCATTGTGAAAGTTAGACCCGTCGGCGCTGTAGTCTCTCTCTCTCTCTCGCTCTCTCTCTCTCCCCGTCTCTCTCTCTCTCTCTCTCTCTCTCTCTCTCTCTCTCTCTCCGTTGCGTTAGTGGCCCATCAATGTTTTCCCAAACGCTGCGGCGGTCGGTCTGTACAAGCGGTGCAATCTTAAGCTAGTTTCAGTTATTTGTGCGGGTGTCCCCCCAGTGATCCCCGTGCGCGCGTGTGTGTGTGTGTCAGTATATTTATTATGTCGAAGCCTTACATAAGGATGGTTGCACGACCTCAGCCGATCCGTGTTCCTCTTGTGGCTCTCACCAAAACGAAGCCAAATAAATAAACTCATTTTCTTTCTTTTTTTTTTGCCTGTCCGCTTTGTGGAGGAGGGCTGCTCTGGAGCTTTGTGTCGTTTTGTTGTTGTCACATTCCACGTTGACTTATTGCAACCCACATTTTTTTTTTCCCTTCTTCTTCTTCTGGCGCTTAACTTCCCTATTGTGCAACTTGAGTGATCCGCTGGCGGCAGCAGCAGCGGCGGCGGTGCCCCGGTTGACGTGCCGCGATGCGACTGAGTAAACAACGTCTCGTTGTTAGTGCGCGTGCCGGGTGGAGGAAAGGTGGATGTTTGCTTTCAGCATCCTTGTTTTTGGTCTGCAGGTATAGCAGGTCGGCCAGTTGACCAAATCGGAAGTCAGTTTGACAGATATATTAGCAGGCCAGCAACAAATACATATATATATACATATGTATTAATATATTATGTATATTATACATATATTAATGATATTTAGGGTATTTGAAGTTCTCAATTTTTTTTTAATAACTATTATCAGGGGTGCCATGGAGTGTAAACCATATCTCAATTTTATTTCCCAGCCTTTCTAAAGGGTCATTTCACCTACATTACAAAAAAAAGACCCCATATTTTCTCACTTGGTGCTATTGACAAGATCATCCACATGCCTCCCTGGAAACGGTTAGAACTACTTTCTACCAAAGAAATAGTTCCTATGAAAACTGTCCACAGTGTTGATTATGTCAGTGTTGAGTCTGTTTGACAGAGTCTCTGGAAAGAGAAGTTGCCTTTGAATTATTTTTAAGCATGACAAACACAACATTGCAATCCGTTCAGATTTAAAAAGGGTGAAAGCCGACATTTCCGAGACTGATGTGTCGAAACCTGCCACCATAAAACCATAATTAATTGCATGGCTTGATAGTATACGGCTAAGAAAATATCGTTTTTGTACTTTGATTGAAATTAACTTTTGAGCTTTGCAGTGACACAAATTCATAACATACGCCGTGGTGTAAAACCAATGCAAAATCATAAGTCTAAAAAAAGAAAATAAATTGCTCTTCTGAAAATAGGTTTTGTTAGTGTTGAAGCATCAAACCGAAGGACGTACAAATTTTCTGCTACATTGCTTCGTATGTCATACCGGTGATCAGCAGGGGCTATTAAATAGTGTTTGGAGGTAATGTTTCAACAGCTAATTTCATTTTTATTGAAAATTGACTCCCACATTCACTTCCTTTATTTTATATTCACACTGTGAGAGAGAGAGAGAGAGAGAGAAAGAGAGAAAGAGAGAGAGAGAGAGAGAGAGAGAGAGAGAGAGAGAATTTTGTCGGTTTGCATTTCCCACCCAGGGACCTCGAAGGTTCAGCAAAGGCTTGTTTAGAAATGCTCGTTCTCATTGCATGCTAAGTGCAGATGAGAATAGGATTCAGTGAGTGCTTGTAAAGAGGATGTATTGTGCATCTCAGTAGCCTGTGTGTGTGCTTGTTTGTACGTGTGTTTGCGTGGGTGTGTGCACATTTGGCCCTTCATCTTTCAGGTTCAGTCAGTCTCGGCTGGTGCAGAAAGATTCAGACAGACGGCTGCTCGCTGTTGTCCACACAGACCACTTTCTTTATATGAAAGAGGGGAAGTTGCTTTTCTTCCTGTTTGCCCGTACACGCTGAGGCCTCGCTGCTCTGCAAAGTTAAATGCTGCAGAAGCCAACAGCTTTAGGCAGAGCAAATACTGAAAGCTTGTCAGTGGATATTTGAAATGATAGTTGTCAAAAGACAGTGCAAATAGACACTATTTCATTTTTTTTTTTTTTAAGAATAAAGGATTCAGTTTGATCTTGTTTAAATTTCGTTAAAACGTTCACATGCAAAAAAAATAAGAAAAGCCACAGAATTGATTGAAGAGGAAAGGCCCCAATCCGAAGCAACACAACAGAATCAATTTCAAAATACCACCATAGACTCATAAATGCTCTAATAAGTATGCAAGCTCAGCATCAGATGTTAGAATGCTGCTCCTTAACTTCAGGCCTGGATTTCTACTCCGGTCTCCACCGCTCTTTCTTTTTTTGTCACCACTCCCGTGTCAGGAGTGTGACCCCCGGGGACAATAAGGCCCTCTGGTGTGTGTGTGCCAGTGTCAGAGGGAGATGGGGGGGGAGAAAGACAGAGGGAGTCTGGGGCAGGGGGTGAAAGGTGGCGCTGATCCCGGTGGAGCACGGGGGTCGCGGTGGCGGTCCGGTCGGTTGGGAGGGGGGTCGGCTTCTGATGGCGGCCCTGCTTTTAATAGAGACGTCAGACTTGACAAAGACGAGCCTGACAGGCCGGCTGAATGGGGGCCGCGGTGACGGAGCAGCTATCCTCCGCATCCCATACACCGCTCGCTCCACCTTCGTCACGCCCAGCGCTCCCTTCTGTCTCATTCATGCCACCTCTCTTGTTGCCTTAACTTATTTCATCTGCTTTTGCACAATGCCCCCGGTCAGTTTGATGTGTCAAAGCTTGATTCAGTGCGTCCACATTCATGTCAAGGCGCACTAGAGGCATACGATTACGGTTTAAAAAAAAAAAAAAAAAAAAAGGACGAGCCCAAATGAGTTTCACAAGAGGAGGTGGAGTTGGATGAGATTAGCATAGTTTTAATATATTTCCCAGCGATCACGTAGCCCACCATCTGCTGTGCTGCTTAGGTGGTAGCCTGTGCCACCCTTATGAAAGGCAAATGTGCAGCATATATTTTGTGATTTTATTCACCACCACCACTCTCCTGTTTTGTATTGATGAGTCCAAGACCAGAAAAGAAGCACTTGAATATTGATGCCGTAAGTTAACCAGCTCTATTGTTCAGGCCTGGGAGACCTTGATTTTTTTTTTTCTAAACGGCTGAAAAATCCAAACAAATGCTAATTAATTTCATCTTGGCTTTGCAAACAGGGTTTTATAAATTAGGGCTGTTGAATGTCGTCTTTCACGACCGTGCGCGTGTCGTGGTTGCTGGTATGTTAGTGGTGTCTGAATGATTGTTTGCTCATAATATTTTTATTATCCATAGCCGTCGGCTGCCACATTGCATGCTGATAGATAGTCGTGTGTCTTGTTGTTGTAAATGTAGTCGCCGGCTGTAGTAAGTCTCGATCTGTTTCCAGCTCTTTTGTGTAACTTTTTGCTGATACGGTTTGGCGTGTGAACTGCTGAGCGGGCTGTTGCAAGCAAACGATGTAACCTGTCTCATTAATCTTATTGAAAACAGTCGCGGGTTCAGAGACTATTTACTGATGTGGAGATCTGCCGAGCGTGATTTCATGAAGTCAAAGCATCGTGCGCTGCAGATGACTGCCATAGGTGCAATTCTATGTTTTCTTCTCCCGGCCGCCAGAGTTTTGGACCAGTGCTCATTTATTCCCTCGCCGGATAATAATCCTTCTCCTCTGTTCCTCCTCAGAGCTCCTAGTCTCAGCCTTGAGGGGGCACCAGCATGAGTCAGGAGTTGCTGGAGTCTGGTAAGACCTGCTCTGTGAACAGCTGCGTGAAATGAGCAAGATAAAATGTTGGAAAAGCGGGTTGGAAATGAGAAATGTGTCGTGTGTTTTTTTTCCAGACAGGGACTCTGCTCAGGATGCATCTGACTTTAACTGGGATGACTACCTGGAGGAGACTGGAGCCGTCTCCGTACCGCATCACGCCTTCAAACATGTGGGTGGCGACAACTTCCGCGGCTAACGCACATCACAGGATAAGCTTGTGCCAGTTATTCATTATCAATTACGAAACATCTGTGCCACGTTCTGAAGAAACCGCTATGTATTAAATCTGAAAGTGTGACTCAAATTTATGAAATGTGTCAGCTGGTAAAGCCCCTAGAAACGCCTGTAGAAGTCATAAAGCAATCAACAGCATGAGCACAGAAGTCACTGTATCATAACCAGTAGTAACAACGCTTCTATAAATGCTGGTTTAAAAAAAAAAAGGCTGTGTGCTGGCAGGTAGGTTTAATTGGAATAAAAGCCAACGGCATCTTAAAATAGAACTTGTCCCTTCTCTTCTTTTCTGTTCTTTGTCCACTTTTTGTACGCAGAATACAAATAAATGTGGTCTAACTGAGCGTGTGCACCAATCACGTTAATGACTCCACGTATCTCCGTTCTTCTGTCCGGGTCTCAGGTGGACCAGGGCCTGCAGACGGGCCTGACTCCAGGCATGAAGCTGGAGGTGTGTGTGCGCTCCGAGGCCGATAGTCCTTACTGGGTGGCCAACATCATCACCACATGTGGCCAGCTGCTGCTGCTACGCTACGAAGGCTACCAGGAAGACCGGCGTGCCGACTTCTGGTGTGACCTAATGACGGCCGACCTCCACCCGCTGGGCTGGAGCCGCCAGCACGGGAAGACAATGAGGCCTCCCGAGGGTGAGGCATCGGCTGGTGTTAGTCATGAGAGATGTCGTGAGCCACCGCGACGCGCGAGAAGTTGTATGGTGGCCGGCTTTCCTGTGGAGCCGAGTGATCCTATAAAACAATGCCGATGTGCGAAGGATTAACACACATCAGCCATTAAAAGTGAAATGAAATCCTCTCACAGTTAGCTTTGATGATGACTTGCAGATGTCAAGTTTATACATCTCTAGTGTAACTTTAGTACTTCCACTTTAAGATTATTATTTCTTTCTTTGTTTTTCTGAGTGCTTCAGGGACAGATGAGCAGTTGTGAAAGCACACTTTTTTTTTTGTGTACACAAAATGCTATTTAATGGTGGAACTCAACCAGGAAATATTACTTTTGGCCCTGCATAGCAAGAAATCATGATTATTTCTCTCTCCCTTAAAGTGCTGCCACAGTTGTCACCGTTGTGGTGTTCTAGTTTCATGATATATAGTTTTTTTTCTCTGGGAAATGAACACGGTGCTGAAGCAATTTCACTGTTTTTCTTCTGTTCATTTCTAGTTAATACGACCTAATTACCACTTATATGTTAACTTGCTGAGGAAATATTCTGAAGCGAAATACCACTGCACCGGAAATACTTTGCCCGCACAGATTGTGATGGAAAACGTCCCATTAGATGTAATAATGTATAGTTTTTTTAATCAATTCCGGTATTTATTCCTATTTCACAGCCGACGCTGTGATTCAGGGTGACTGAGAGAGACCAGGCACAGGAGTGGATGTGTATGTGTGATCCTGAGCCCATTGCCTTGTTTGGCTAATAAGCTAAACGCTGTCTGTGTATGGTCCACCTAGGTGTGCGTGAGAAGCAGCAGGACTGGGAGGCTCTGCTGGAAAAGGCACTGGCCGAGGAGTGCAGCGCTCCTGCCAACCTGCTGGAATTGGTAAGGCATCGGAACACAGCAGCTGTCCTTTAGAAACTCCTCACGCACCACATGTGGGGGCTGTCAATGCCAAGAACAATCTTCTTTATTAGTGCTGATTTGATTAATCTGAGGACTTTAAAAAAAAAAACACATAATGCAGTAAATAAAACTGCCGACGTCGTCGTAATACATTCCGACTTTCCGACTTACCGTTCTAATGTCACTTGAAAATACATCTGACGTTAGAAAAACACAAAGTTGACTGTTTTATACCCTCAGGTGATCAGAACTGTACAACTGTTATGTTTTGTTTTACTTTTATTTGCAACATTAATAGCGTTGATTTCGAAATCCAACCGTTTGGGTACCTTTGCGCCCATTTTGATATGATAAAAGCGCGGGGCAAAAGCGTCACACTTAAAATGTCCATTTGAATAAAGTTAATCTTGAACTAAATACGATTTTTGGAGCAATTTTGAAGTATTGCATGCGCACCCCCTCCCCCCGCCCCCCGTGAAGTCCCAAGTCTACAAAAATCACAAGGCTGGGAGCTTTTGTTTACAGCACCACGGCTGTGCTGCTGAAAGCGGACTTGCTGTAGGAACAGCCTGTGAAATTCTTCTGAGCCGTTAGTTAGCTTTCAGTGACTGTGCTTCGGTTCTGCCAGTTAGTCATGCAGTGCATTCTCTCCCGGTGCAAATTCCTCACCTTGCCTAGGCGTGTGTTCGTTTGTGTAAGTGTGTGTGCGTGCGCTATCAGCTTCTCATTTACAACACCCCCCCCCACACACACACAGTCCCAGCGTGGTAGAGACCCAGTGGAGCTCCTGTCTGCGGGCTGCTACGCGGAGCTCCAGGACACCGTTGATCCGGGGCATGCCTGGGCCGCTGAGGTGGAGGAGAACGTCGGAGGAAGGCTGAAGCTGCGCCTGGTAGGCACCGAGGGCCTCCCGGACACGCCCGCAACCCTCTGGCTCTTTTACCTCCACCCACGCCTCCACCCACCCGGCTGGGCCAAAGAGCACGGCTGCACCCTCAGGCCTCCCTCAGGTCAGTGGCACTGACACGGGTCCGATTTATATTTAAAAAAAAAAAAACAAAAACAAATAAAGAGAGGGGAAAAACAAATGTCTTGAGGTTTACTGCCAAAGCAGGCGTGAGTCATGATGGAAGGACACATGAATAAACCACATGGCAGTCACGCACACCCAATTATACAGTATAATCCTGTGATTACCTATGACACCGTTTCATTTGTATAGAATCGCTACATTAGAATGAACGTGTAATTACTACTTATTTTGTGACTTTCCAATACTTTGTACCAATATTCAAAGTGTGATGGTATCGGTCCACCTTGAAATAGAGTTCCCATGCAGGATTAAATAGATTATTGTTTTCAGGGCCATGATCTGCTAATGTTCTTCAAGTGAATAAAGTTAGTTAAATATGCAAGATGTGAGGAGCACCGGAGGCGATGTCTCTCCTGACACAGCTGATCTACCTTCTGGTACCACTACAGCTAAGCTTTGATGATATTTAATGCCAGGCTTTTATTATGTCTGGATACTTTGCTTTTGCAAAAATGTAGTGCATTTAGTGAGCAGTAGCGGTGCATTTAACGGATTTGGAAAATGTTATAGTGTTAGAAGTAATCATAGCCTTTTGTACTACTTGTATTTTATTGTTTAAAAAAAGAATAGAGGAGACATAATGTATTTTTTATATGTAATTTAGGGTAACAACCGAAGTTCAGCCTTATTTATTTTGCTCATTATCCTGTTTATAAGGACGCCTGGAACCTCATGCCGGTTGATAAGAAGTAAATGGGTTTTATGGTTGCAGAAATATTTTCCTTGGTTTAATTAATTATGGCGACCTAATTTGATGTGCAGAACAAAGAACAAGCGACGCATAAAGGTTCAGTTATTTACGTCGCAAAAAAGTGTGCGGTGTGAAATTCAATCAGATGTATGTTTTACCATTCTCGTTAAATATCTCGTTGATAATCCAACTATACCCTCGTCGTCTCTTCAGCAGCTGATGTTGTGTGTATTTGTTTGCTTCAGACCTGTTGGCCCTGCGGACCGAGGCAGAGTGGGAGGAGGTGAGACAGAGGATCAGGGACCTGCCTCAGGATGAAGCTCTGACCGCAGAGTTCAGTAAGGTACTGCCAACCATGCTCTCCTGTGTTCCTCCTGGCCCAAACACATCCCCGCTTATTGCTGATCCGCCAGTCAAGATTTGATAGTTCTGCATGAAGCAGAGAGCTGTGACGTTCTCCACCAAGCGGGATGCTGAAGCTGAGAGCTGAGTTTTTAAAAAATGGGCTCTGCGTGTGTTTGTCTCAGGATCAGCCCACCATCGCTGCTCATTGTTTCAAAGAAGGAATGAAACTGGAGGCTGTTGACCCCGCGGCTCCTATTTCCATCAGGCCTGCCACTGTCACCAAGGTAACAGACTTTCCTATCAAATCTGTCTCTCCTATGCTGGAATGTTGAGCTCTTGTTTGCTGCTTAATGGCCTTAGTTGTGTATGCTTTCTGACTTCATTACCACACTGTCTTTACTAGCTAAAATGCTAATAACCCCCCCCCACCCTCCCCCCTCCTCCTCCAAGTCTTGAAAGACCACAAACATTTGAACATTGCTATTTAATTGTACAGCCTAGTGGATCTCCTGAGCTGGTCACAGTCTTTAGTGTGACTCTGTGAAGCAAAACTGATGGGGAAAAAACGTCAAAAAAAGAGTGTCTGGAAAGTTTCCTAAAATGACTTCCTCTCCACTATAGGTGTTCAATGATCAGTACTTCCTTGTGAAGATGGACGACCTTTGTGGTATTGAGGAGTCAGAGGGTGCTGGGAGGTCCTTTCTGTGTCACGGAGACAGTCCAGGGATCTTCCCTGCTCAGTGGAGCCTCAAAAATGGACTAACTCTCAGTCCTCCACCAGGTCTGCTTTGTCAAATGTTGTCCCTTTTGTATAACCACTGACTTATTCGGTTATCGGTGATATCAGAAAGTAAGGAATGGCAATGATTAGATCCCTCATGCTTTTTCTCTCTCTCTCTCTCTCTCTCTCTCTCTCTCTGTGTGTGTGTACATTCTTTCTTTTGTTTTATCATGTCCAGGATACCAGGGTGTGGACTTTGACTGGGCAGACTACCTGAAACAGTGCGAAGCTGAGGCGGCTCCTCAACATTGCTTCCCAACTGTAAGTCAATATCCATTCGAAGCCTTTTACACAGAGTTTACACTGGTCAGGCTTCAGTGTCGAGGGTTGTCTCGTGTCTGAGACTTCCACCAGATGCTGATCAGACTCGTAACATTCGTTGTTCAGTGAAAGGGTCAATGTGAGATGAGCTAAAACTGGCTCCCAGTGGAGTCCTCTCCATTGGTCATTGCCAAAATGACAATTAAATGTGACAATGTAGGTTACTGTTATTATACTGCAGTTGCACGAAGGCTGCATGACATCTGTGCTATGAATGAACACAATGTTTATCACTATTGGCAAGCTGTCAGAGCTAAAGCCTCCTTCTTATCACTTGGGTTGTATTATCCAAGCAGCAACTTGGGCTACTGTAGGAAACTACTGTTGTATTTTAAATATCAAATATTTACTGAATACCGGTTCAGTTTGTATGGGGTTTTAAAAATGATAGAGCAGTCCTCTGAATGCATAATGCTGTAGCAGCCTTTAAAGTGCGATACCTACTGTATCTCATGCCCACTGCTTGTGTCCCATGGGTGGGTTTGGCACCGAAAGATCCTGTTTGGGGACAAAGGTTTAACATTGCTCAGATCAGTGCTGTAATACTCAGCATGGACAATATGCTCACTTGTCTGCTTCAGTTTGCAGCCATTGAAACAATTATACTTTGGAGCAGCAAATAGATTTTACATTTCGCTATCCCATACAGTCAGAATATGACCGAATGTAGGAAAGGAGATTTTACCCATTTGACAGACAGCACAATAGCCTGGCCGAGCATAACCGTCTCACGCGCAGTGTTTTCCCTCTCTGTTTACCTGCCAGGAGCAGTGTGACCACGGCTTCAAAGAGGCCATGAAACTGGAGGCTATCAACCTGCTGTCACCTGAGAACATTCATGTGGCAACTGTCACCAGGGTCAAAGGGCAGTACATTTGGCTCAGCCTAGAAGGTGAGAAGCGGGACTTAAAGAACGTGTTTATTTTAGGTGGATGGAAGGAGAAACATTTACGTGTGTCCCACAGCACAGGTTAATGCATTACATGTAATGTACGTGGATCTAATCAGAATTTACTGGCTCCCTAGTTGAGTAGCTGCATTTTAAAAAAAAAAAAAAAAAAGTATAGAGCACGCTGGAATTTGCGAGACATAGGTTATAGTATTTCACACAAGTTCGTACACTAGATCACTTCTTCTGAGATTATGCATCAACTAGTGTTGCAAACTTCAGACATCAACATTTTCTGCTATTTCAAGCACGTTAAAGTATTTACAGATGCAGTATGGAGGATAGGGTGACCCTAAACGTGGACACTTCAATGTTCATGCTTGTGCAGATTTATGCGCGTATGCATGCACCACAGGCCTGCTATTGTATATTGCTATCTGACCGTCTTAATATTATCTTTTATATCGGCATTCCAGTTGCTCTAGCTGAATTTGGTAATAATGCCTGGTTATGGATGTCGTCTGAGTTATCTTAACTGCTGCTCACTGTCAGTGATTGTCTAATAGCTGTGTGTGTGTGTGTGTGTGTGTGTGTGTGTGTGTATGTTTGTACAGGACTGAAGCAGCCCATGCCAGAACTGATAGTTCATGTGGACTCCCTCGACATCTTCCCCGTCAGTTGGTGTGAGACAAACGGCTATCCACTCATCTACCCAATTAAACCCTCAGGTATACAACATGAGTCATCACAGTGGACTCTCATGATCTACACATGTCTGCCTTAACGAGACTGGTACTAATGCTGTAACAAACACAATACAATCATTTCTTTTTTTTATCCTGACCTCCAAATTAGTGGCATCATGTAATAGCGTGACTGGGAACACATTAGTCTGTCCTTGTTTTTCAGTTGGAAAAGAGAGGAAGATCGCTGTGGTGCAGCCTGAGAAACAGTGAGTATAAGAGGGATGTGGGGGTGTTGGCTGGTTTATTGGTTTGAATGATTCGTGTCCTGTTGCCTTTCCACATCTGACTCAATTATCATCACTTCACAGCCGAATTCCACCGAAGTCATCGTCACCTGAAACTGTCAGGCAGCAGACGACCTACCAGTCAGAGACAGGTGAGTGCTATGTAACAGGGCCCATTGAAGGATTCCAAACTGTGACGTGTCCCGTCTCCTGACTCTGTGTACAGTCTGTGGTTGTTCCAGAATTTGGATCTAATTTTGTGTCCACCCGCAGGGCAGGGCAACAGGAAATACTGCTGTCCCAAGATCTACTTCAACCACCGCTGCTTCTCTGGGCCTTACCTTAACAAGGGACGCATTGCAGAGCTTCCTCAGTTCATTGGTCCTGGAAACTGTGTCCTCGTGCTCAAAGAGGTGCGTGTGGCGAGTCTAGCTGCTCACTGTACGAATAACGCTACGCAAGCGGCGAGGCCCTATAGATGGCGATGGCGCTCTCTGGGTCTGCCACTTTTGAATGGATTGTCACAAAGTTTGGTACAGCCCTTCATGGTTCCCAGAGGATGCACTGAACGCTGCAAAGGATCCTTAACTTTCCATATAGCATCAAGTCGATTTATAATTTGGTTTATGACCTAATGAACTGATGTCGTTCCCATCAGCCTCAGCTGTTCTTTGTGTTTATGTTAGCGTGCTAACACACTAAACTAAGATGGTGAATGTGATAAAAAATTATACTAAACATCAGAATGTTTTCATAGCTATGGTGTGAAAAAGTCACACAATCATGTTGGAGACTTGAAGTGGGAAGAAATAAGTGCCCGTACTTCCCTCATTCACATGTTGGCGTGTGTATCGGCCGTCTCTTGCTACTTATTCCTATTTATTCATTGTTTCTTTCAGCATGTTATGCTGTGTAGAGTCAAAATCAGTTGTGATTGTTTTGTGACATTATTATACTTGGGCTATAGAAGATTATCATCTTCTATAGTAGGCTTATAATACTCCAATAACAATGTAACACAATGTAAAGGCCGGTAAAGGCCGCTAATCTACTGCCAACCAACGGTCACATGTTGACGATAATGAAAGTCCTGTCTCAAAATGAATATGGTTTGATGCTAAAATACTACACATGGCACTGATTTAAAGAATAGAAGACAACCCTGGCACCTGCAGATAACCTGGAAGTGTTGTAATTCTCTACATGTCTTGTATCCAGGTTTTGACTCTGCTGATAAACTCTGCATACAAGCCCAGCCGTGTGCTGAGGGAGCTGCAGCTGGACCAGGAGAGCCGCTGGCAAGGCTACGGAGAAACGCTCAAAGCCAAGTGAGGGGAAGCACCATTTAATCCTGAGCTCAAAATACTCTACTGTGTAGAGAACCAGCAGGAATACTAGTAGTGTTTACAGCTGGCCTTTTTGAGGACATGTGCTACTGGATTAAACATGTACTTGAATGCACAAGTGGAAATAAATATCCGCACACCAGAACCCAGCACAAGACACTTCATTAAAGCAAGGATTTAGCCGACGACAGCGTCTGAGTTACTTTAAAGAGAGACCTTGCTGGTTGTTGCAACCTTTTTAGATCAAACATGAGCATAATTGGAGCTTCAGTGAGTGGGAAGAGTCCAATACGTTTGAGTTTTTTTCTTTTTTTTAAGCTAATAATCACAAATTACTTATTGTTCAACCTTGCTTTTTTTTGTGTGTCAGGTACAAGGGAAAGAGTTACCGGGCCACTGTGGAAATAGTCCGCACTGTAGACCGTGTGGCGGACTTCTGCAGGAAAACCTGCATCAAGCTAGAGTGCTGCCCGAACCTGTTTGGACCTCGCATGGTTCTGGAGCACTGCTCGGAGAACTGCTCGGTCCTCACCAAGACCAAATACAGTAGGTGGCGTACAGTACTACAGACCGCTGGCTGTGGAGAATTCAAATGATTAATTAGATGATCTGGGGTGGCAGACGATGAACATAACCTCTTATTGCCATGATTGTAATAGCTTTGAAATCTCCATACCTGCTTGTCAGTTGTGACCTTAATTCAAAACATTATTCAAACAAATTCAACACAAAGCGCTTTAATTTCTCTTTTTTCAGAAACCTCCGGTTCTTTTAATTTGTGCTGCTTATGAATAGAAATGATCAACGAGTACAGACAGTAAATTCACCCTTAATGAATAGAGAAATTCTGTAGAGCAGAGGGATATAATTTGTGATTTGCAAGAACTTTCCACAGGCGGTGAATGTATGGTTTGCTGAAAATATGTCAAAATTGGCCTCTTTTGTCTATTTTTCGACGGCACAAAGCCACAGATTTGTTGATATTTTTACTCGATGCTGCACTGCAGTGTTGGGGTTCAGAAAATGATGCAATTCGATAGCAACAGACACTTACTGAGGTTTTCGTTTCGCTCCACACAGCACATATCCCCCACAGACATGCTTTTACATCCTAATTAAAGTCAGTTTGATCGATTTCAATATCCATCTATCTAAAATTACGTATTAGAATCTTACAGACCTGTCAAAAGCTTCATTTCACAATAAGCCTATTGTCTTTTCGCAAGCATATTACTACGGGAAGAAGAAGAGTAAACGTGTCGGCCGTCCACCCGGGGGCCACTCCAACCTGGAGGGCGGAGTGAAGCGAAGAGGGAGGAGGAGGAAGAGGAGGAAGCAGCTCTTTGTACACAAGAAGAGACGTTCCTCAGCCTCAGTGGACAACACGCCTGCTGGGTCTCCACAGGTGACACACTCATATTTTCTCCATTAAGCATTTCAATAAAGGAAGAATAAGTTGTATCACTGTTAAACCAACAGTGTTCACTTTTGACTCTTCCTCACGCTTCACTTGAATCTGTCCTAATGGACTGTTTGTTGTCCTCGTCTTTGGCTCACAGGGCAGTGGAGAGGAAGAAGATCTGGATGAAGATGACTCCCTGAGTGACTCCGGCTCTGAGCTGCAGGACGATCTCCAGGAGGACTCTGAACAGTCGGTTGGGAAGTCTCAGCCCACCACGCCGTCCCCCTCCCCACCAGCAACCCCCAGGCCCACGCGCCGGCGACGGAAACCCCGCTCACCCTCATTCTCTGATGATGAGAACCGACCTCCTTCACCAAAGGTAATGAAAGTCACCAAGACTTTTCAAATGACTAGGTATCAATAAATATGTAAATATTTTGAATGTTCATATTCCGGTATTTTTAAATCAAAGGTTACTTTCCAGACAGTTTTTTTTAATGAATATTCAAATGTGTACCGCTAGGCATAAAATAGAAATTCCCTCAAGTACAAAATTAAGGATTTTATGCACAATCCCATTTTTTTGCCCCTCACATCAAATACAACTGCCTTTCATCTGCCCAACTAAGCCGTTTCAATAACATTTTGAATGATGTTTTCACTGTGACCTGAACTTGCTCTCAACGGCTAATGAGGAAATCAGTTTCTTTTATGAAATGTTCAGGTTTGATACCCTTCTCATCAGCATGAGCTGTGAGCCTCTCCACTTCAGTTGTGAGATCTCTGAGTCTCTGTCTGACTCACCCTGTGTGTGTGTGTGTGTGTGTGTGTGTGTGTGTGTGTTTGTTTGTTTACAGACCTCAAAGATTGAACCTCCTCAGAAGTTGTGTTTGGACACCAGCCCCCTGGAGTGGAGCGTCACTGATGTGGTTCGCTTCATCAGGACCACTGACTGTGCTCCTCTCGCGCGGATTTTCTTGGATCAGGTAAGAAATACTCACAGACTTAATGGCCACTCAGGATGAGAGCTCACTCCATTCTACTGCAATGAGGGCATTACACACTTGTATTGTAACCCTGGTCACAAATACAAAATATCACTTCACCAGCCAAAACGAATTCAAAAAACTGCATCTGATTATGAATGAATATTTCCATAGGAGATTGACGGACAGGCACTGCTGCTGCTGAACCTCCCAACAGTGCAGGAGTGTATGGACCTGAAACTGGGACCAGCCATCAAGCTGTGCCACCACATTGAGAGGGTCAAGCTGGCTTTTTATCAGCAGTTTGCCACGTAGCTGACGGGGAATGAACATGGACGTGACTCCATACTGTCCTGTGTATTAATTCAGTGAAAAACACTGTATTTTCCAATTCTCACTTTTCCAACAATGGGCATCCTTAAGCATCCTGAATATGACACATTGTGTTGTAAAAGCGTGGACATGAGCTGAACGAAGCAACATCTCGTGATCATTGAAAAAAAAAGAACAAAGAAGAAGAGCTACGAAAGGTCAAAAACTCATTAGGGAAGACACAGGGGTGGACTGAAAGACAGAAGAACTCAAGACACTTTGATACCATGAATAAGTGTAAAAGCCTTTGACTCCAGCACGTTTTACAAAAAAAAAAAAAAAAAACACAAAAAAGCAAGCCACCATCAAGGACTTAGTTCCAAGTTGTTAGGCTTCTTAACTTATTGTATCTTCAGAGTGTCTCGGATTCTCCTCTTTTATTTCCTTTTTTTTTAATGCGGATGAATGAGTGCCATTGCTCCAACTTTCTGTGTCCATTGTGGCTATTCATGATTTCCAGCCTGCCCTGCTGTCCCTAAAAGGGAATACCACTGAATCACAGCTTTTACTTGTCATACTAACACCTAAAATATTTGGTGTCTGCTAGTCAACACTTGCTAATGTCTGCTGGAGTCAAAAATGAGGGGGTCTTGCCTCGTAATCTGGTGTTTTTCACACTGAAGTCTAATTTCGTGGAAAAGAGGCTCAACATGTCTGGTGCGGATGAGGCTAAACGCAGTGTATGACAACCCACTTATATTGAAGCACTTGAAAACAAATGTTTTTCACAGAATCAACTTAACTGAAAAAGCTCCTAGCTGTATCTTGAAGTCTTTGTCTTATGCTTTCAAGTTTTGAAGAGAGACTTGCTTGTATCCTTAGATCTATTCTATAGATCGTTTGGCCCGTAAATTAAGTAATCACGAAAATAACTGTTTGCACACTGAAAGAACTACAAGTTGCATAGAATACAGTTTGCAAGTTTCTTGAAAGCCAGAGGTAATATTCTACTAGATATAGACATAGTTTTGGAAGAACAGTCTTAGTGTCCCGTTGCAAAGTAAGGAATTTGATTTTAGTGTGAACACCAGGCATGTATACTGTACAAACATAATTTGCAAATGTTATCCAACTGAATTAAGATCAGGTAAACCGATATAAAGGGGGCCTTCATCTCAAGAGATCAAATTGCTTTATTGTTCAGGCTTCTACAGTATGTAAGAGCAGTTTACATTGTAAGGACTCTAATGCAAGCACAAGCAAAACCATGTACTGTATGGTGGTATGCAAATATGACTGCATGTTTGTATATAGTGTATATAGTCAAATATCTTCTAGTGCAACAGGGTGATTAGAAAGAAGGAAAAAAAAAATATAGAGCAATTAACTTTCTGCATAAGCAATGTGTAAATCCATTAAAGATAGGCTACAGTATATTTGCACAGAATACGCCTGACCTTTCTCATGGGGCATATGGTTAAAACTAATCCAGCAAAAGTTGATTATTTGAGCCATTTCATTTTTAACAATTACCTTAATGATAAATGTGCAGTTTTAAAGCAAGACAATATTCTCAAACTGCTTCTGTAAATCAGTTTTTCCTCTTTTTACCAGTTCGTATAGTGTGAGTTACTGTAATGTGCTTAATTTTTGTAGTTTCTTTGTTTACTAACTTTCTTGTGGAGCAGCTTTTTATTAATATTTGAACATTATAACGGCTATTTAAAAAGAGATGACTGCAATTAAAACTGTGAACAATGAACTGTAGCAGGCTCCTAGTGTTTGTAACTTATATTTTTATTGGCAAACACAGAACATATGTAGGCAGTCTAAGACACACAAACATGATTAAAGGATCGTTGTTACATAAACACAAACACACCTTTTTGTTCAGTAGAGTTTGTCATACATTTTCCATCATGCAGTTCGTGGTTACGCAGGTCACGTGACCCGACGTCTGTCAACATGAGTGGGCGCTGTTGGGTAGGGAGGCAGCTGGATGCACGCAAGCCGTGACCTGCAATTATTCATTTTCCTTTTTAAATACATTTAAACGAGCTATTTTTTTTTAAGCGTTACAGTCACAATGAACCGGTGCAACCGCGGTGTTTAGTGCCCGAGACGAAAAATGTGTTTGCTCGCCGCTTCGCTCCCTGGACCTGAGTCTTTAGCTCGGAGCTAGCTAGGTGAGCGATGATAGCATCCGCCGATGGAGCTCCTTTTTGTTGCTATGGACGTTTGTCTTTCGGCAACATGCCACTTCTGGTCGACCTGCATTGTACAGCACATTTAAAATAAGTGACAGCATTGGTCGCGTGTGTCTTAAGTAGCCGCATGACACGTGTGTTTGATGTGTCTGATACCAATGTTAGCTCGTGTTGCAGGTCGAGCCAGCCAATGTTGTCACTGCCGCACGGACCTCCTAAGTTAGCCAGTTATGGTGTAATGTTGCGGAGTGCAGGCGAGTAGGTCACGGCTCTCTGTTACTGCAACTTCTAGTAACCTTTGGTGGCGACAGCTTCACTTAAAAACAGCCATGAGTGCGTGGATGTGTGAAGCAGGAGAATGAGTGTGGGGCGCTCGGGAGGGAGAGCATGCCACCATCTTTCACCGGAGACTGTCCAGCTTACCGTGTCGGTTAGCTGACCAGCACCTGCTGAGAGGACCGGGGAGCACACACTCACACACACAGTGAAAACACACTCGGCTTTATCGACTAGTCTCGTCCAGTTCTTCTGTCCCATGGCTGCTGTCGGAGGAGTCAACGTGCTGTCCCAGCTCGGAGACGTGGCACCGGCGGGTCCGGGACCGGTGTCCATCGCCAACACGTCGGTGTCCGCCGCTCCGACGCCCGGTGCTGATAACCGGGGCTGCGAGAATGGCGCCTTGATGGAGTCGTTTGGGATATTTCTGCAAGGACTTCTGGCTATGATGGCTTTCAGCACGCTGATGTGTGAGTATGTCCACCGGGATGCTGTGTGCCAGATATCTGACACCCAGATATCTGACACCCAGATACTGCCGTGACCGGGCAATTATCCAATAGCATCACTTGGTTAATCAAAGTCGAGATTGATATCAGCCGTGAGGCTCATGCCCGAGTCAATTACTGGAGAAGGCAAACAATAATACGATAGACAGACTTCTTGTGTCTTTTAGAGCTAAGTGCAGGAGACTTCGTCTGTTGGTGAAGTTATTGGCTGTGGTTTTAATAAAAGCTGCCTCCTCTTTACACCTTCCTGCTACATCATACTAATGTATGCTGCGTCTCTCAGGTTAAATTGAAAGGTTTGTAAAAAAAAAAAGTCACAAAGTCACCTTGATGTTGTGTGTTGAAGCTCTCCCAAACTGTGATATGGGCCTGCAGTTCCAATGCACTTGTGTAATACTGATTTGCAGACAAAAAACTGTCCCATTGTAGATATAAAATGACAAAGTAAGATATATTGCCAGCTGCTTCACAGTAAAAAAAAAAAAAATCATCATCATCACCTCTCTTTACTTGGTGTTATGGAAGAACTGGTAAGTCTGCATTTCAAGAACATACTGCATTGCACAAACTGATTACTCTTGTTTCATTTCTCTCGATGAATCATCTGCACACATTTCTTTTCTTCAACTCAAGCTTCACATTACAGTTGGGCAGCCAAACTCAAATTTTAATAGAGAGGGGAAACATTTTATGTAGAATGAAAAGTCCCACTCGGGCTTCACACAGCACTGACAGCTGTGTGACCTAATGAGAGCAGCCTCAGTCATGTGTGTGTCCCAGCAGCTCCACAGCGATGAGGAATGTTCAGTATTTTTTTTTTTCCTCTGGAGGAGGCCTCGGCCTCCATTCACATCACACCCAGCTGCACACAGGGTGTGTTTAGTCTGAAGTCATACTGGTGCTCAAAAGAGAAACTGAGGTCACAGCTCGGCGTATAGCTTGCCCGCACGGAAACACGAAAATCCTTTGGTAAATGGTTGGGCAACGCCAACGCGCAAGTCTTGAAAGGGTAGATTGTTCTCTTTGAGCAGTATAGGGCTTGTGTAGAAGGTACGGTAATAGTCCAGCTGAGGTATCACAGCGTTGAACAATGATGCTCTAATGATGACGTGTCTGAAAATGTACTCGGTGATGTCATAACGTAGTGACGGTCGCCTCCCATTAGGCAGCTTTGAGTGTAATAGGAGATAAAAGGAGATGGTCGTGTCATGAAAAACAAGCCACTATTGTGTTGGACCTACACTGCTTTCAATGATGAGCCTTCTCGCTTTAAATCCTTGTTTCTCCTTTACACACAACACATAGGGATTCATTAAAGTGAGGTCTTCTAAAAATGCATACAGATACATTTTTAGTAATTGTAGAGTTTGTTATCTCTGTTACACAAACTGCCCAATCTTCGGCATTTTTTTTACTACCGTCTTTCTTGACTTGGTGAGATTATGATGTAACACTGAAGTATTTAGAGTCTGATCCACTTCTCCATTTTTGCCATCTTTGAAAGAAACATGTCTGTTTCCTGTAAACTTAGCAGCAAACTGAAAATACAGGGATCAGATGAATCTTTTCATAGCTGCTGCACAGCATAGTAGGCGTCATGTGTTAGAGTTCTGGTCTGGGCCACTAGTTCTGCTTCCTCTGTACCCAACAACATATTGCCATTGGCCTGTATTGTTCAGTCTGTCTTCCTCTAACTCAAATAGATGCCATTCAGTTTCACGTAGGTTTGATGAGGAAACTGTGAAACTTCACAAAAGGAATGTCAGCCCTCATTTCCAAAGCATAAATATGTCAGTTGAAGGAAAGATTTTCAGTGGAACAAAACAGATAGCCCCCCGATAAAACCAACAAAATGCTCATTAGACCCATAACAGCTCGCCTTAGGGCTGTAACTCGGTTAAATAAAAACAAGAGATATTCTGTTTGATTGATTCTCTCTTCCTCTGTGTTTATGAGTGATCTGTATTAAAATCCCGCCATCTTTGTGGTACACTCTTTCCTCCGCAGTGAAACGCTTCAGGGAGCCAAAGCATGAGCGGAGACCCTGGAGGATCTGGTAAGGCTGAGCCAACTTGCATTCATTTCTCAAATGAATCCCGCTGGAGTGCCTCTGAAGCATATGAACTGTCCTGTCTCTCTGCAGGTTCCTGGACACCTCAAAACAGGCCATTGGGATGCTGTTTATCCACTTTGCTAACGTCTACTTGTCAGATCTCACAGAGGAGGATCCTTGCTCTCTGTGAGTCAAGCCTGTATTTGAATGTCCTAGATTTAACTGTTAAAATTAACATTATTTAAATTAGTAGACCTGAAGGGTTGAACTCTAACCGGGAATCATTAGGTCGTCCAGTAGGAAAGCTCTGATTGCAAATTCTCAAATTGCATTCACTCCTCTGTCTCTCCCAGATACCTCATTAACTTCCTGTTGGATGCTTCTCTGGGCATGTTGCTGATCTATGCTGGGGTGAGAGCCGTCAGTGCGATTGTAGAGTGGAGGCAGTGGGACTCTCTGCGTTTTGGTGAATATGGTGAGGACCATGTGTGTGAGTTTAAAGTGGGAGCTCCAGCACACTCCTAAAATGCCTGTAAAGCCCAATGGAGGGCAGTAGAGAGCTGCCCTCAGTAGTGCAGCGCTGCAATGTTATTTCTTCCATTGCCAGTGCCTCTTTCGTCCCTGAAACACTTTGTGAATCACAGAAGCCGTAAACTCTAATAACAATCTGTGCTGCATAAACTGTAAACATGCCAAAGCAGACTTTTTTGACAGAAATCTGTCTTCCTTTTCCTGTGTGTGTGTGTGTGTGTGTGTGTGTGTGTGTGTGTGTGTGTGTGCGTTTGCGTGTGTGTGTGTGTGCGCAGGAGAGCCAGTGCAGTGCACAGCGTGGTTGGGCCAGTGTATCCTCTACATCCTCATCATGGTGTTTGAAAAAGTCCTTATCATGCTGGTCCTCCTCATGCCCCAGTGGAAGAAGGTCAGAAAAAGGGAGTTAAACCGATTTGAAAACAAGTTACGAGTCCCCCGTAATGTCATGATGATTTTTTTTTTTTCAATATTCAAAGTGTTACAACACTTTCCAGAGTTATTATTAGCCGGATTTTGACCCCATCAGTGGGATTTGTCAAGGAAAAATTCCCTTCTTTTTACACTATTATTATTAAGACTATACAGCAGCAGCGCTCACTCCCCATGTTGCTCTGTCAGCTCTCATCACTTGTGCTGTTTGCTCCATTTAAACAATATTTGGCGGGTTTTGCATTAACTTGCTGAGTATTGTGATAGGTTTCGGTCAAACAAATGTCAGGAGTGCTTTTCTAAATACCGTAAAGTATGCTCATTGATATAGAGTCCTACAAAGTGATCAGAAACCGGACAGCACCTAAAGTCGACAAAGACTGATAACTCAGACTCTTGATGAATTTGGCAAAACTCCTTGCATATTTTAATTGATACTTATGTTTAGATTTCACACAGTAAGCTGGTTTCATGTGTGCACGTACTGTGTGTACACACCTTTCTTAAAGTCAAAGATCAGCGCTTTTACACTGCGTGCCACACAGCATACTTAGGACTCGTAAAGATCTGTTCCCTGACCGGGAATCGAACCCACACCACGGCGGTGACAGCGGTGCTTCAGCTCATTCTCTAACAAATATTCAGTTTAAAAAGGGTGGCTTAAAACCTTCACAATTCCATCAACAGATTTGTTCAGCAAATTATCACGTTTGGTAAACTCTCCTTTAGATTACTTTCTGTTTGCAGACCAGATGATGATGATGATGTTTGGTTGTTTCTGGCAGATTCCAAGTTGTGGTGTGGGCTCCAGTAGACCATCCTTCTACTTTATCATTGCTCCTACTGAGCGTTGAACTTTTAGTCTGAGGCTTGGAGTGCTGTATATGCTGATGTCTGTGCTTGTGTGTGCGTGTTGTTTGTGTTTTTGTCGCAGCTGGCTCTCCTCAACCCCATAGAGAATCCTGATCTGGAACTGGCCATCGTCATGCTCATCGTTCCGTTCTTTGTCAACGTAAGTCTGCTGTTACCAGGTGTTTTTCTCCGCACGCTGGCTAACCCCATGGGGAAATATCATTCACCACAGTATTTTTCTGTGTTTCCTTTAGGCCCTCATGTTCTGGGTGGTAGATAATTTCCTAATGAAGAAGCACAAGACAAAAGCAAAGCTGGAGGAGAGAGAGGAGGACTCACGGGGGAACAGCAAGGTGCGCTACAGACGAGCTCTGTCCCATGACGACTCTGAGTCAGAGGTAGGTCTCACATTAGTGATTTGAAAAGATCACAGCTAAACAGCGTCAGTTTTTATTAATAACACATACATAGTTGAAGTTGACCAGCTATCAAGACTTCAGAGTTGACCATTGAAGGGGCAGAGTGAAGGGCAATGGTCTTTTGACTTTTGTCCGCTGTTCCTTGTGTCTTATGGACAAACTAGCTTGGTACCATTTCTGTACTCTCTCAGCCTGAAGAGGAACGTGTTCTCGAGCTGTTACGGTTGCCGAGATCATGGTTTCTCAGTTATTTTATAAGCTTGTAAAGCAGATGAGCCCAAAGCAGAGTTCTGCCCTAGACACATTACCAACCATTCATACGCCCACCAACGCATGAAGTCATGACACCAGTCTGGCATGAGCTTATTTTCATTTCAACATTTACCCTTGATTTCTCACAGAAATCTGAACTGCAGGTTGAAAAGTCTTATTTTACTTAGGAAGGTTCGTAACTGAGTGAAATTGACCCGTAAGTATCTTAAGTGGCAGCCGGAATGAGAGCTGGTTGAATTTTCTAAATGCTAAGGAAAGATGCTTCATTGCTTCCTTTCTTAGCTCCTTTAGCTTCGGGAACACTGGACCATCCTTTACGAAAGGAAAGAAGATAATGCTGCCCCACAATTCCTTGCGGCAGCAGCATTTGAAGGGAAGCACCATTCAGCCGTCCATAAAAACAAAGAATATGCTTTTCTTGCACTGATTTAGAAATTATGTTCATACAGTCATATACTAATGGGATTCATGTTGATGAATATGAGTGACAGTAAAAACTTTTTTTTTCATGGTATTCATCTTTTTTTATTTTGAACATGTAACAAATCATAATGACACATCGTATTATGTTTACGCAACTGAGTGAAAGTGGAGTCGGATTCCCTACGCACCGCAGTTCCTCTTGAATTCTCCTTCACATCTTTCCTCTACCGTATGACGTCTCGACCGTAGCCCTGGTTTCTTCACAGGCCGCATGTGTGATTGCTGAATTACCACACTGTTTCTGATCAAGCATTCTTGACACAGAGACCACTAGACTACCAGGAGGTAAGGCAGGTACTGTGTAATTTGACAGTGGTCGGAGTATCACATACTGCCTCTAGTGGTGTTAGTGTTCCTGTGGCACTTTGTGATATCACAGTTGTCACTAAGAACTTCTATCAACGAGCAGTCCAGCACCTTAGGCTGAATAGCAACAAGGTGGAAGGACACTCCCACTGATCAAATTATACTGATGTTTTCATTCAAATGGATTTCAACCACTAATTGAGCAATAACACTCTCCACTTGTGAGACCAGAAGGCTAGTAAAGAGCAGACTGCTGATTTAATATGGGTTCATGTAGCTGTGAAAACCTTGAAAGGCTTAAAGATGTGTTCCCAGGCCGGGAATCGAACCCTGGCCCAAGCGCTGAATCACATGCACTATATCACCAGGGAGCTGTGAGGGCCTTTGTTAGACTGTGACCACTGACTGAAGCTGTCATATCTAATATTCACTTGAAAAGATGAGTCCCTTTATGTGAGACACTGACTTAAGTAGGACACTCCTATCACACTTGTAGTTAAAAACAATGAAAGCATTCGGGTGTCTCTCGCCCGACACTCAAAGTAGTTTACTGTTATGACCAGTTTAACAAAATGGATACAAAAAGAACCAGTCATTTCCTTCTTGTTGGAGTTGGCAGCAGCTCGTAAAGTGGTGTTGATTTATAACACAAACATGCTTCACTTCTCTTTTTTTGTAGAAGTATAGGTCAGACAGTCAAGAGGAAGTAATCAGGTGTGCAGCTTTGGGTTTATGGCTGCTGATCTGTGTTTGCTGAGGGCAGCACAACACAGTGGGCCAGTAGTGCAATGGACGAGGCGTCGGACTATAAATCAGAGGATCACAGCTTTGACCCCTGGCTGGTTTTTGAATAACCTTTCACATCATTGTGTTTCATTTTCATTTTGCTATCTTAACTGCTGGTATTTGTGAAATGGGGTCATTGTGCAAAAGGATTTGAGCAACACAGGGTTCTTTCTGTTATGAATACTAGTTGCATTTCTTGTCAGTGGGCCACGTGTCGGTACATTTTTAGATCATGCAAAGCTGCTTTACGAGGCTTTTTAACATTTGAATGGTCAAAGCAGTGCAAACAAAAGCCAGCTTCATGGTCTGTTTCACTAGCCGCTTGTGTTCTGCAACTAACCCCGGGGAGCGTGCTTTCAGCAGAGCGCTGAGCTGTGGGGGATGGGCGCGCTCTGCTGAAACAGATGTTTTTCCTTTCAGCAAATGCGTGTGTGTTCAGCGGGCTAGTGGCGCAATGGATAACGCGTCTGACTACGGATCAGAAGATTCTAGGTTCGACTCCTGGCTAGCTCGGATCTTTTGCTCTTATGGCCTTATTAGTGTGACATGTATCATTAGCTAACGTCATGGAGAACAGAAAATGATCAATAGATGACTAAATACATGCCAAATGTTTTCTCTTTTTTTTTACATTCAAGGCTTCTATTGAGGTTTTTGAATGAAGCTTTGAAAGTCTGTTATTATTGGCCGAGCCTTTCGTGTGTGTGTGCGTGCGTGTGTGTGCGATGGCAGACGTAAATGTTGTTTTTGAAGGGCTGAATGCCAAGAAATATGGATTGAAGCAGGATATTGCGGAAGATTAAAACATGTTTTGAATTTTTGTAATGTTTCAGACTGAGGACAGAGACAGCGGCACACACTGTCCTGTGTGTGTGTGTGTGTGTGTGTGTGTGTGTGTGTGTGTGTGTGTGTGTGTGTGTGTGTGTGTGTGTTTCTTTAACACTGGAGACTGGACTTACCAGACTCTCTGAATGTGTGACTTCCCCTAGAACTGCCCCTGCAAGAAAGGGCAACTCTGCTGTTTTGATTACATCATTCCTTTTAATATCGGTTTCTGAGACCCTCAACTTAATGGAAGTGAAATACTAAATTGCTGGACCCCATTATTCATCAAAGCAAAGTCCTGTCGTATCCTGAGTGCAAGTGGACGAACACAGGCGATGTTATGTCTTTCAGAACCTCCTCTGTGCAGCTTCTCCTTCCCCCATTGTAATCCAGTATCTGAGAATTATAATCTGGCCGACAATTTGTCCGTTTCTCTCTCTCATGTTTTGTAGATCCTTTTCTCGGCAGACGATGAAATGGACGAGTCCGATGAAGACGACGTTCGGCGGCTCGCTGGCCTGAAGACGGTGAAGAAGAAGAAGCTTCGCATGGGGATCCCTGTTTGACCTGTGTGCCTCGCTGAACGTCTACGAGCAGATGTCCCTCCGGTAGCTGTTCCCCCTGCAGGCCCGCAGAAACGTTCCCCCGCACCTCCACAGCCTGTCAGCCTGAGGGGTCGGCACAGTTGTTGCAGACATGGGACGCCCTTTGAAGAAGGATATACTGTCGCTGCAGTCCTGTTATTGTTGACTCCCGGAGGACTGCCGCATAAACTGAGTCTACCGTGGGAATTTATTTAATACACTGGGAGATATTTTTACGGTTAACCAGGTACATCGGACCACTGTTGCGCTCCTCGGATGAGTGTTGTCTTTTGTTTTTGGGGGAGAGGGAAATGAATCCCACCATGAACAAACATAACATTGTTAAATCCTTCATGTATGCATAATAGGAAAACCTTAACACTGCTCTAATACTGTTTGGACTCTGGTGGCAGTGTGTATGGGGGCAACGGTCCAGGGTCCGGTTGGTCGGATGAATCTAAATGGCCACAACAGAACCGAACATCATGCAAACAAAAGTGTTCAGTGGGTTTGTTACATGTGACATTCCGACATGTCCTCTAGATCCCATTTAAACTTTGTCCTATATTTTCTCATATAGATGTACCACCATGGCCTGTGATGTGTGTGTGTGTGTGTGTGTGTGTGTGTGTGTGTGTGTGTGTGTGTGTGTGTGTGTGTGTGTGTGTGTGTGTGTGTGTGTGTGTGTGTGATATGTGTGTGTGATATGTGTGTGTGATATGTGTGTGTGAGTGAGTGAGTGAGTGAGTGAGTGAGTGAGTGAGAGGGTGTTTACAGACACACCTCTAATTTAGATGAGCATCACGTCAGAGTGCTTGAATCACTGTGTTGATGCAACTCTGAACACTTTCCAGTTACACACGTAACGACTACATATCCTGTATGTACCGTTACTCATGTCAAAGGGAGCACATTAACGCTTGCAGCAGCCTTCCACTTTTATCTCCTGTCCTTTCAGCTGTTCAAGCTGTCGGACTGCAAGTACCACACCTTGGTACCACACCTTGGTACCACACCTTGGTACCACACCTTGGTACCACACCTTGGTACCACACCGCAACGTCGGTCTGATGTCGGCTCAGCATGTTGTTGTTTTTGTCTGTAGACGCAAGACGGCAGTCTCCTGTTTGTTTGTGACCGTTTTACTGTTGTGTTCTGATTATGTGTTCTTTGTCTTTTGAATGTCTTTTGTCTCATTTCAAGTTGTCAGGTTGTTGTTGTTGTTGTTGTTGTTGTTGTTTTTTTGTTTTTTTTAATAGTTTTTGAGTGTTCTTTTTGGGCCAAAAAGGTGACTATGCTTTCTCCAAAAGTGTTCTTTATTCCTTAACTCCAACAAGGAGCGTAGATATGGGAACCATCTCTTGCACAATTTCCAATTTACACAGCTTTCACCTTTCCTTTTGTGTGATT
Source organism: Ophiodon elongatus (assembly GCA_016806645.1). Classification (NCBI taxonomy): domain Eukaryota; kingdom Metazoa; phylum Chordata; class Actinopteri; order Perciformes; family Hexagrammidae; genus Ophiodon; species Ophiodon elongatus. The sequence goes on along the minus strand of JACSYO010000324.1, from coordinate 3,319,886 downwards.
TTATTTTAGCTATTTTTCTTCTTTTTTTTTACAATAATGTGCCTGATGAAATTACCAGCAGGTGTTTTTTTGGGTTTGATATATATATATATATATATATATATATATATATATTATAATATATATATATATTTTTTTTTTTTTTTTTTTTTTTGTGACTGTTTTATCCAGAGCTCCAGATGTTCAGGCATGAAGCAGCATTCAGCTGGCTCTGATGTTAAGAATGTGACATGCATAGACCTCGAAACTGTTAAGTGACTGTGGACCAGACAGTCGGGAGAAAGGAAGTGTGTGTGTGTGTGTGTGTGTGTGTGTGCGTTTGGATGTAAGTGTGTGTGTGCGCGCGCCAGTGTGTATATATACAGTATACCTGCATGTGCTGGCGTGCGCTGGATGCATGCGTTCAAGTGTGCGTAGTTGCCGTGACTGCTGGTCCTCTTTAAAGTAAATGGAGAGGGACATACTGTGACTGTGGTAAGTACGGTGGTGGTGGTGGTGGTGATTTCATTTTGATGTTTTTGGCACGTTGGCAGGGAATAAATGACATGTGCATTTTAAAAGGTGGAAAGTCCAGCATCTTGCACCAGCTGTGGTAACTCTCAGCTCAGCCAGGACAAAGAGGGCTTTAAGTATTTAGCAAAGCAAAACTACTAGATGATGATTACAATGGCAAGTGACGGGGGTAAATTATCATTCTGAATGCTTTTCCAATAAAGAATGTGATACACTGTCATAATAGCTGATTCATTTCTACGACAGATTGTATGATAGTTAGAGATTTTTCCCGTGTCAGTAGATAACAAAAAAAAACGCAGCACCGTCCAATTGATGCAGGATATCGTCGAGTGGGCACGAATAATTGTGTGCATTGCTATTCTTTACCACTCGAGGCAGCGCTTTGACGCACACACACCACAGATTTGGTTCAAGGTGCAGTTGCCACTCGAGCCATCCGACCCTCAGTCATGAATGATTCTATGTCCAAAAATAAATCCAGCTGGTAACTTCTTACAAGCAGCTAAGGGAAGACACACATTTAGAGTCGGGCATCATTATCCTCCTTCAGAGGCTCTTAAAAATACATTACATCCTGCCTCATCAGCTTCAGTTAACACACACACACCATGTATTATCACTCCTTGATCCATAATTATATAATTTGTTGTTTTTCCTCTGTCCCCAGTAATACTAGTATTCTGAAAGCCCCTTGTGTAGCTTCAAGTACAGGTTGTTTGTAGCTACTAAGGCCTGTCATAGTTTAAGTTGCTGGAGGAGGTTGAGAGAGATGCTCAACGAGACGCTAATTACCTTAAGCCTTGCACTTGTAAGGGCCTAATAAGCACCTACACAAACATGTATTTTTTTGTGTGAGACATGCAGTAATGACAACTTGGAGAAGATTGATTAGGAATGATCACATACACGAGAGGCATGAGATTGTCTGTCTTTGCCCTTTCCATTACTCTTAAATTTTTGAATCTGTGTCAGTACGGAGGGCAATACTCTCGGATTGAAAGACTATCCTGGGACTGTCATGCTATACTTGAATGTATCTTTCAGATTCTTGCTGCGTCGCCCAGTTTGTGGTTTTGAAATAGTGAGTCAGTGTGTCCATCATCGCACAGTTCACGGTAACACCTCAAAGTCACATGATGACGCCTGCTCAGTGGTGCCTGAACTGTCTGCTTTACTCAAATCCAATAAGTGAAAAAGACTCAAACTTGGCTCAAACAAAATCTGTCGCATACATTATAAAGTGAAAGTTATGAAAAGGGAATGATGTAATATTATAAATAGAGCAAAACAACAATTGACCCCTAAATGTTTATATTGATCATCTGCTATATTATGATAATGTGATAATTTAGTACATACATTTCAAAAATAATATCTAGGCTATGCTTTACATATTTATCAATTGAAGTATATACAGAACACCAAATCAAACCTCGCTGTAGAGCTCACTAGACTAAAAATAATTAATTGAATATTTATTTGTGCTTGTTAGGCACCTGTAGATTTAGCTAAAGGTGTAATTGTTATGTTTGAATGTCACGGAAGCTACTCTGGGGCCACAGCTGACGCTGAAGACTGTAACTCACATTAGAAAAGCATTGATGGCCCTCATGTAAACCAAAACAAGACAGATGGATAGTTTTTATCAGCTATCTTTGTGGTTCAGACCTCATTTTGTCGGATCGTGTGTTGACTGTCTGGAAATGCTTTTTACAAGGCCCAAAAAGACAGGCTTGAATCAAGTTATAGCAATGGGCAGGCAGAGTCCAGCTACTGGAGCTCCAGGGAGGTGGTGGACACGAGTCCCACAACAACATTTAAAAAAAGAGGGTATCTCTGCCAGGGGGTGGGGGGGGAGGACAGCCACTTGTGTTGTGTCCTGAATTATCAGCTGTTGGCCTGTAAGCTTATCGTTAAAAGGTGGGAGACCCATCGCAGCCGTACCGTCCCTCACGTCACACCTAATAATACACACTGACAACAGACAGACACAGCGGTGGGGGCCTGACTGGCTCACTGTCTCTGGAGCAGGACTATATATAAGGTCGGGCTTGCTGGGAGACAAAGACACACACACGAAAAACAACCCGTGAATCTATCTCACTGGAAAGAGGTGTATGTGGAACCAATACGCCAACTTCAATCACCATGTCACAGGTAAGTTAGGTTAAACAAGGTGTTTTTGATATTTACAGAAATTGAACACAGTGCTTCGATGGTGACGACAGACCCTCTTCTTTCCTGCTTTTCTTGAACGATCGTAACCTTCCCATCTTTGTTATTCACCCCAGCCAGCCGAGATTAAGAAGAAGAAGCGTCCCCCGATGAAGGTGGAGGACCTGAAAGGAGCCCGCAATAAACTGGGACTGAAGGGCGAGGTCAAGAGTAAGACCTATGAGGTCATGGCGGAGTGTGGTGAGCCTTTTGTTAATGTTGTTTCCTCTGACTCTGAAAAACAAGACATGTGACGTAACACCATATTAGATGTAAATAAAAAACAATATATATATATATAGAGAGAGAGAGAGAGAGAGAGAGAGAGAGAGAACTAAATGAATACATATATAAATGGATCATTAAATAAATGTCAGACATTAGAAATACAGAAATAATTGTACATTTATAGAAATGTAGAAATTAATTGAAGATATAGATTTTGCAAATTGATTAAAACCTTTTATTTATTTGTAACGACTTTATCGGATGTCACAAAAATACGTTCCCTGACCGGGAATCGAACCCGGGCCGCGGCGGTGAGAGCGCCGAATCCTAACCACTAGACCACCAGGGAAGTGTACGTTGCAATAGCGTGAAGTAATATTAGACACCGTTGTTTAGCACGTGCACGTGTAGCTTCAGTTTCCTATAAGCGAGCTAATGTTACCGAGACTATACCCACAGCATGTGTTAGTTACTGCTAGCAGACCTTACATCTGAATTTACTTTTGCTCAAGTAAAAAAACAGGCTCCAGTCTACTTATACCCTACTGCTCCACTTACATTTATTTGACAGCTAAACTGACGTTACTACGTTTAATTCGAGTTACAAGTTTACAAGTAGGACCATCTTAGAGACACACAGATATGTGACACTGTCTAAATACTGTATCGCCTCATTGTTGTACTATGTGTAGTGGGGAATGCTCCCCAGAAAAGGAAGTGTAGGGTTGTGAACGCAGCCCTCAAGGCTGGCTCCTCCCCCAATCAGTGCCAGCATCTAAAAAGCACCTGTTGTCATGGCCTATCTTCTTTTTAAGATAAGATCAAATAAAATAATCTAATCCTTTATTAGTCCCTCAGCAGGGAAATTTATAGAATTACAGCAGCATACAGAAAGTGCAAACAAGAGACATAGTAAAATAAATCAAAACAAGTGTTAGACATAAGTAATAAAAAGTAAGGAATATTAACTAAGAAAAAAGGTTAAAGAAAATCCACAATAACTAAAATATAACTACATGGCCCCTGTCCATTTCTTCATTGTCCTACCATCTGACTACTTAGCCCATATTTGAGGTGGTAAATAGTCACAATCTTAATAATGTATCTATCTATCTATCTATCTATCTATCTATCTATCTAATTTGTATTATTTTGCAGCATGGTGTTGTGTTTATCATTTGTAGGTTCACCTGCTGCTGTTTTGCTGCCTCCATTTTGCTTGTTTTGCTTCTGTTTTGCATGGTTTGGCTGTTTTAACTTTGTTCTGCATGTTTTGGCTGTTATATGTTTTGATTCTTTTCTGTTGATTCCTTTTAATTTACGAAACACATCTCTGTCCAAATATCGGTAACGAATCAGTGTCCCCATAACAATTCTAAACCATAGCTTAGGGTGGCTAAATCTTATATTTCCTGGGGTGTAACTCCCCAGGTAGCGTTGTTGGTTCCCTTTCATTTCCCCCCTAAGGCCCCGCCACATATGCCAGGTGGGATTTATTGTTGCTGACTGCGTGTTTATGCTGGAATGCCTGTTGTGGGGTTTTGTCAAATTGTTAAGACAGATTTAGCTGGAAACGCAGTAGGCATTTTCCCATAACACATAATCCAGCAGCTGATTACTAGTTCATTCTTTCCGGTGCTAAGGTATTATATTTGATGATTTCTTGAATAACTTATTACCAAAGTAATCTGCAGCAGCCTTTAACAATGTGCTCTTGCTGAAAGAAGCTAACCCCGTCCCCTGCTGCACTTTAAACTTTACCCATCCACACAAATATTGTCTCACATATGTGTGAGTGTGTGTGTGTGTGGTCAGGATCAACATAAAAAAACAAACATTTATTGACTGCAGTTTTCCAAATCAAACTCGCTTTTTGAATTCTACTTGAGAGAAGGTGTATAGGTTACATGTTGCATGCACTTTGTCCAACCTAAGAGACAACTCACAACATTTTTTAATATTGCTCGGTTCGAATGATTGAAAGAAATAATGTGAACTGGAATCCAGAGGCAGTGTCGACTGTAAAAACATAAAAATCGCAATTATTTTACACTGGTAATGAGCCAGTTGGCGAGAGAGCTGCATTCTAAACACAAGACCAGCAGAGAGATGAATCAGAAACACATTTTTCTTCTCACAGTCTTGCCTTCATGATACCCAAGTGGAGGATGAGCAGTCACCTGGTTTAGGCATTCTATTTTCTGACTAGACATTGTCTGTGTCTCCCTCTGTGTTCAGAACGTATGGGCAAAGTGGCTCCGTCTGTGTTCAGCGGCGTGAGGACGGGGACGGAGACGGCTCTGGGCACGCCTGCTGCTGCCAAAGCTCCCGGAGCCAGTGTGTTCGGAAAGTAGACTCGCTGCAGGATAAAAGAAAAGGGCTGAAGCAACACGCTGCAGTCTTTATGTTTCTAAGTCAATGGTGATGCTGCATTATGTGGATTACAAGTGTTTTTTTATTGAAGAGATGATGATTTAAGAGATACATTGTATACCTTTATGCTAGTATATTGTGTTGACATTACTGTTAAGTAAGCAGTTTAGTTACTTTGTAATGTGCACAGTGCTACAGACGGATGTGATGGATTGGATTGTAATGTGTCTGAACTCTAAATGAGATGTGAGATTTATTATCAGTGTTGACAAAGAGTCTGATTATTTGTTCTTTTTTTTTTTTTTTACTGACCATTTTTCTTAAATAAATGATTCCCCCCTGTATTGGAATTTAAAGTTTTTTTATTGGTACTAAACTACAAAAAGAGGGTAATTTCTATGGAAATGGTAAACCTCATCAAGTAAACTTGCAACTTGAAGATCTCTACGTCGATGCAGGACTGTGCTGTAACATGCTGAATAATAAGGCCTGAAAGCACATAGTGTCTCTTTGCATTCATATACACACATGAGCAAATGGGTTGAGTGAAACAGAAGATTTATCTCAGTCTTATGGTTAAAGTAGGTAAGCTTGAACCTTAATGTTATTTGTTGTGTTCGGACAAAGTCGGCACCTCTACCAAAGTGGCCAAACAATTTGTTATTGCTGGTTTTAATTTATTTGCTATGATTGTATACAGCACTTGAATCATGGTATAAACTTAAATTATATAGGGCCTTAAGGAAACACAAAGGCCTAGTAGTGGTACCAGTGGCCTTTATGGTTCTGTGTTAGTGCAGGCTGGCCTGCACTACCACACAGGCAGAACTCCTCCTCAACCCCTGCACACAGCTGGACACAGCCAAGAAAAGCTGAGAAAAGTAAAACCAGCAAAGAACCTCTCTGGCAACCAGGCCTAGAACTTGGGAACAGATTTGCTCCATTGTCGCAGGATCCTGGATCTCCATCTGGTGACCTGGATAAGCAGCTATCTTCTCAAAGAACTGGAAGTAAATGTGAACGTAAAAGGCCACAGGGAAAGCTACTGACTGAGCCTGAGACTTTGATTGTTGGTGACTATGCTGTAAAAGATGTCAGAACGATGTGCAGCAAGAATACCAAAATACTCTGCTTTCCGACAGATATGGTCTCTAACATGAGAGATAAAATCTTGGACATCGTGGCTGACCATCCCACGGTGAAAAACATCATCGTGCATACAGGAAGCTGTGATACTGTGAAACAACAGTCTGAAGTTCTGAAGCGAGACGTCATTGATCTGTTAAACATTCAGCTCTGTCAATGCGGAGGTGTTTATCAGTGGCCCTCTTCCACCAGTCAGAGGAGGAGATGAAAGATTCAGCAGGCTGTTTGCACTGAACAAATGGCTGTCAACTGCATGTACTGACCATTCAGTACATTTTATCAACAATTTTGACCTTTTCTGGGAGCGCAGACACCTTTTTAAGGCAGATGGAGTTTGCCTGAACAAGTCAGGGGCAAAACCTGACTTGTTTACCTCTAAACTATGTTTACCTCTAAACTATTTTTCTTCCTGCGTCACCCGTCTGTTCCCACTGCCAAGGAGAGGAGACAAGAGGAGTCTAAACAAGAGATAAACACACAGCATCGCCGTGGAGACCTTACGGGAAGGATGCCCCCGCCTAAGCAGAGCCAAGAGGAGGAGTCTCCAACCTCTTTACTTCCCTCACCAGCACCTACTTCCACCCCCCAGACTCCATCCAGGACTCCCCCTCCATTCTCTCCCCCCCCATCTCCATCCTGATCCAGAAAATGAAAGGTGAGGCTGCGAAGAAACATGAGTAAATCTGCAGACCTATCAAATTTAACATTCATTCCTCGTCAGCCTGTCCAAATAAAATGGGCAAATAGAGCTTTAACTACATTAAACTTAGCTTTATTAAATATCAGGTCTCTGTCAGGAAAAACATTTTTAATCAATGATTTTATTGTTAGGCACAAACTGGATTTTTTGTTTTTAACTGAAACTTGGTTAGACCAAGATACCAGTGCAGCTGTTCTTATTGAATCAACACCTCACAACTTCAGTTTCATGAGTGAAACAAGAGCGCATAAGAAAGGAGGTGGAGTTGCTATTTTATTTAATGATTCTTTTCAATGCAAGCAGATGTCTTTTGGTAATTTTACTTCCTTTGAATATGTGGCTATGAATTCCACTCAAGCTTTATTCCTAAACATTTACAGACCACCTAAATACTGTACAACCTTCTTTGATGAGTATATTGAACTGCTGTGCATAATCTGTATTGATTTTGATTGTGTTGTCATTTTTTGGAGATTTCAATATCCATGTTGATAATCCCCAGGACAGAGGGTCTATAGAACTATGTGGTGTCCTTGATAACTATTATCTGACTCAGCATGTAACAGGACCCACCCACAACAAGGGGCACACTCTGGACCTAATCATCACCGAAGGTCTAAACATTTCCAAGGTTGCTGTGACTGATGTTGCATTCTCTGATCATTTCTGTGTTTTCTTTGAGAGTGCAATCTCCTTGCACACAAATGTCAAAACCAAGGTTGTGACGAAGCGTTATATCTCTGAAAACACCAGTGAACTATTTATTCAGAAGTTCTCCTCCACACCAGCCCTCTCTTGTAGATAACTTCAATTCTAAAGTTAAAAATGTTATTGATGCCATTGCACCCACTAAAGTGAAGGTTGTCTCGGGTAAGCAAAGATCTCCTTGGAGAAATGCCACACCGGTCAGAATAGAGAAGAGAGAGTGTCGGAAAGCTGAGCGCAGGTGGCGAAAAAGTAATCTCCAGGTTTACTGCGACATCTATAAAGAGAGACTTCGCAATTATAATTTGGAACTTAGAAATGCAAGGCAGTCCTTATTCTCTGACATTATAACCAAAAACAATAACAATGCATGCGCCTTATTTGCTACCGTCGACAGGATGACAAAGCCTCCAGTGTCAGTAACTGCTGAGCTCCAATCCACCTGGGCATGCAATCAATTTGCTTCCTTTTTTACTGACAAAATTCTGAAAATTAGACAAGCAGTTGGTGCCTCCACACCAACCACAGGACATTTGTTGTCCCCATCTTTAAATAACATCCATTCAAATATATTTAATTCAATCAACCAAAGAAGCCTAGAAGACATTACACAACATCTGAAATCATCCTCCTGCTGCTTAGATATTCTACCAACACACTCTTTCAAAAATATTTCACACTGCATGACCACTGATCTTCTAAAATTGTAAACACATGCCTTCTCTCAGGTGTTTTCCTACAAGCCCTAAAAACTATAGTTATTAAACCACTCCTAAAGAAGGCTAGTTTAGACCCCGCAATAATGAAAAATTATAGGCCAATATCAAACCTCCCATATTTAAGTAAATAAAATAAGTAAAAAAAATAATTGAAAAAGTGTTTTTTCAACAGCTGAACAACTTCTTAGCCGTAAATAACTGTTTTGATGTCTTCCAGTCCGGCTTTCGACAGCACCACAGTACTGAAACTGCTCTTGTTAAGGTTTTCAATGACATTCACTTAAACACAGACAGTGGCAGAATCTCAGTCTTAGTATTACTGGATCTCAGTGCTGCATTCGACACGGTCGACCATGACATACTCCTAGACAGACTAAAGGTCTGGGTAGGACTCTCTGATGCAGCACTTAACTGGTTTGAATCCTACTTGAAGGACTGAGAATACTTTGTGTCTGTAGCTAATTCACATTCAGAGCTGACTAGGGTGATATGTGGTGTTCCCCAAGGTTCAATACTGGGGCTTCTTCTGTTCAACATCGACATGCTTCCACTGGCTCAGATTATTGAAAACAACAAAGTGTGTTATCATAATTATGCAGACGACACAAAAATCGACATAACTATATCACCAGGGGACTATAATCCCATATAAGGGCTGGGTAAATACATTGAACAAATCAACAACTGGAAGTGCCAGAATTTTCTTCAATGAAATAAAGATAAAACAGAAGTAATTGTTTTTGGTACCAAGGACGAATGATTGAAAGTCAGCGCTCAGCTTCAATCACTGATGTTAAAAACCACAAACCAAGCCAGAAATGTAGGTGTAGTTATGGATTCAGACCTCAACCTGAAAAGCCATATCAAGACAATTACAAAATCAGCCTACTATCACCTGAAGAATATTGCAAGGATTAGAGGACTTATGTCTCCACACGATTTGGAAAAACTTGTCCATGCATTTATCTTCAGTAGACTCGACTACTGTAACGGTGTGTTTACAGGTATCTGTAAAAAACATCAGAAAGCTGCAGCTGATTCAAAACGCTGCCGCTCGAGTCCTCTCCAAGATCAAGAAAGTGGATCACATCACTCCAGTTCTGAGGTCTTTGCACTGGCTTCCTGTCCAACAAAGATTTGACTTTAAAATCCTGCTGTTGGTTTATAAAGCACTGAATGGTTTAGGGCCTAAATACATTTCTGATATGTTGCTATCTTATGAACCATCACGACCCCTTTGGTCGTCTGGGACTGGTCTACTTTCTGTTCCAAGAGTCAGAACTAAACATGGAGAAGCAGCGTTCAGATATGGTCCACATATCTGGAATAAAGTCCCTGAAATCTGCATGTCTGCTGAGACCCTCAGCTCCTTTAAATCCAGATTGAAGACTTCTGTTTGCTGTTGCCTTTAATTGAACCAGATTCAAGGATCTTAATCAATTTCAACATTTCACTACTGTATTTTATTTCTTAAACTGCACTGCAACATTTATTCTATTTTTTTTTAGCTTTTTAATGTTTTACTGACTGTTTTTAATGTTTAAATGAATGTTCTTAATTGTTTTTAAATCTTCTTTTCTTTTGCAATATGTTTTGATGCTTTTAATGGTTTTATGTGAAGCACTTTGAATTGCCTTGTTGTTGAAATGTGCTATACAAATAAACTTGCCTTGCCTTGCCTTTATGTTTCAGTTTATATGATGCTAACATGGCACATTGTACAAATTTACAGTAAGTTTAGCTTAATCAAGTTACCACAAATACTGATCACTAACCAATAAATACACAGGGAGACGGTTGGAGCACACGGCCCCTAGTGGGTTAATCCAGCCCTGGCTGAGATGATTAAGGTGTTAAAACCAATACTTAAAGCAAAAAAGGTGAACAGCAAAGCCACAAATCACCTGCTCTGCTCTGTAGTGAGATGAGCTCTGAATCTAACACTAACATTGTATTATGACATCCATGCTGCAGATTATCAAGTTTAAGAAATATGGCACAAAATGAGTTGGTCATTTTGGCCCAGCGTTGGTCTCGAACCCTTTAGCAACGCGAGCCAACCGCAGTACCAGCTGATGACGATGGCTCACCAAATGGAGATCAGAGTACAGCTCGCCCACGTCGTTAAATAATGTTTGTTCAAAAGCTTCAAAGTGGCATAAACCTGCAGCCAAAAGATGTCTGATAAAGTGAAATCAGTGTGGTCACCATGGGACAGATTTCCTTTCAAAGAATCTCTGAAGTCAAGTTTATTTGTCCCAGTGTCACATCGCAATGGCCTGATTCATCTGCATGCACTATGCCTGTTGGCCAAATCTACCACTAATCAGTTTACAATTTTTTGGTGCATAATTTGTCTTCAGAAAACACACAAGAGTGTGCCTGATGTACTTACAGTGCTTTACTGTTCGCTTCCCGGCAAGTGGGGAATAACATAAACACAAACATCAAGTGAATCAGGGAAAGTTGGTTGAGAGAGTCCAGCAAATGTATCCATCCACCTCCTGTAATGGAGAAAGCTGCTGCTAGATTACTGACTACAAATAGACGGTCTCTGTGGTGACCGAGCTTTTGAGGCAGTAGCACCAACGTTCTGGAATGCTCAGCCTGCACCCCTACGGTTTGCTGATTCTGTGACTTTGTTTAAAAGTCAACTCAAGACATATGTCATTTGGGTCAAAGTCATGCTCTCTGGCCTGCTTTTAATCTGTTTTTTATTATGTATTTTACTGTGTTTACTTCTTAAATACGTCTCTTGTGTTAAAAACTTCTTGTAATGTATTGGCCCCTTATATGGTCACATTGTGTTAATTTAGTTTTTCTACTCCTGTCAAGCACTTTGTGACTTCTGTCTGTAAAAAGTGCTGTATAAATACATTTTACTTACTTACATCTGCTGATTATTCAAAAGCGTTCATAAACAGCAAAAGACATTGTGATACGTGTATAAACCTATAACTTGTAGTAACTGAGAGCTGTTTAAAAATATAGGCAACATATATCGTAAATACAGACACTGCAATCTTGCTACAATATGAACTGACTGCTGTGACGTATTGTACTGTGTCTGTATTTGCCTCCACTAAATAATATAACTATTATTATAACTAATACTAATGCTAATGGTCTAGGTGTTTGTCATGTTACCAAATGTTTGTCACCTCAGTGCCTCCTGCATATTGAGCTCAGGTCTGATGGTCAATACTCCGGGCCAATGCACAGACAAACACCCTTTTTGTCCCTCCTCCTCCTGGACAGAGAGCTTTTTCTCCTCAGCAGTGAAGTCAGACGCTGTTCAGTTGAAGTTTGGTGATGTCTGGACTGCAGGGTGTTGGACTGCTGCTGCTGTGGGGCAGCGCCTGCCTCTGGCTGCCCAGCCTGACCCGGGGGGCTCTGGTCATCTCCGGGGACCATGAAGCAATGCAGGTAACTTCACACACGTAGACCTTTTTCGATATTAATTTGGAAACCACATTGTTTTATAGCAAAAGTATTTATTTTCTCTGGTGGTTCTTGATTTCAGCAAATTATCTCAACACAAACAAGTTTTGAACTTAAGTCCTACTCGTTTTTACTATCACATTATGCCTTCTAACTTCTCCTCTTTGTAACATAGTTATACAACACAGACTGTAATGTTGTATGAATACAACATTACTTATAAATGCTGCATTTGTATTTCAGGAGACAAGAGGAGCTGCAAAATCACTGCAGGTACTTGTGAGAAACAATTTACAGACAGACAGTATTTTTGTATTAAACTATAAATGTTGTTCCAAAGTGTGAAAAATGTGAAAAAAAAGGGAACGAGGCTATGTTGATCATTATTATTATGTAGCATGACGCGACAGTGGCTGATAAAATTGCCAGATTTGCGCAGTCTTGATTTTCCAACTCCAAGAAGAATCTCCCTTTTTTTCCATCTTTGTCTTGATTTTCCCTTCTTTGTTACAGAAAAGAAGTACAAATGAGGCCAAGGTAAGAAAAATAATAGGTCAGTATTGTTTGTATCTATTGATCATAATGGTCATTATAAATATTCAGTTCAATGTAACTTTATTTATCCTGTAAGGGTAATGGTATGCAGAAAACAGAAAAAGATAAGGAAAGAATGAAAAAGTCCATCAAACAATAAATCGGTCCTTCTCTGGCAGATTGATAAACATGTCACTCTGTGTGAAAATAAATCAGGGCAGCATTGCTGTGGACTGGACCTAGGTGCAGTGCCGTTTGAAACAACATGAAAATAGCAGATCTTACAGGACTTGACTGTATAAAAATGCTGTTTGTGAAGCGTTTGTGGTAAGAGGCTTTCACTAGTGTTTTAATCTCTCCCTCTCCTTCTGCCTCAGGTGGAGGTGTACAGCGTGAAAGTGGACTGCACGGTGACGTCTCGTTTCGCCCACACCGTCACGACCTCCAGGGCTCTGAACAAGGCAAACTTCTCCCAGGAAATCTTCTTTGAAGTGGAGCTGCCCAAGACGGCCTTCATTGTCAACTTCAGCATGTCAGTGTGTCTCCACTCTGATTTCCGCTCCGTCCACATTCCTGCTCGCATTATGACCATTTTTGTGTGACAGTCGTGCACTTATGATGAGTTTTCTCAATGATACAGTTAATTAGTGAGTTGCCCATGTTTGTTCCTCACAGGGAAATTAATGGTGAGGTGTATGTCGGGGAGGTGAAGGAGAAAGAGAAAGCCAAGAAACAGTATGAGAAGGCTGTTTCCTCTGGACAGACTGCTGGACTGGTCAAGTGAGTCGGTCCAGATGAAAAATACACAAACGCAGTCTGCAATATGCAGTCAAAAAAGCATATTGTATCTAAACTTTCACTGACTTAGGGCAGATCATTTTAACATTATAGGCTGTCATTGGTGTCTGTGTTTCATTACAGGGCCTCTGGAAGGAAGATGGAGAAGTTTTCAGTGTCTGTCAACATCGCAGCTGAAAGTAACGTGACTTTCATTCTGACCTACGAGGAGCTCCTTCAGAGGAAACTGGGCCAGTATGAGATTCTGACTCGAGTTAAACCCAAACAACCCGTGCAGGAGTTTCAGGTGAATCCATATTCAAATCTCTCTTGGTCATTTCAGATATTCTGAATGACTGATTTACATTACAAATTATCTGTGTGTGTGTGTGTGTGTGTGTGTGTGTGTGTGTGTGTGGTGACAGATTGTGGCAAACATCTATGAGCCTCAGGGCCTTTCTTATGTGGATGCCCATGCAACCTTCCTCTCCAATGAGCTGCTCCCCCTGGTGGAGAAAACTGTCACAGACAACAAGGTACGTGATACAACAGGCTTTAAAGAACTTGTCTCTGATTGGTCTTACAGATCATCACTTCTCTTTCTCCACATTCAATAAAATGATTGATCCAAGAAACAATAGTAAGCTAAACTAGTCGTATTGTTATCCCTTTGTCAGGCACATATCTCTTTCTCGCCAACTATGGAGGAGCAGAGGAAGTGTCCAGATTGTGATGGAACGCTCATTGACGGAGATTTTGTCATCAAGTATGACGTCAAGCGAGCAAAGAGCCTCGGGGACGTTCAGGTCAGCTGTCAACAAATACTCAGTATCTGTTGATGAATGCACATTTGAATCAGTCTTCACATGTAAAACTATGCAGATTCACTTGAATGTTCTTTTTCTGGAGGCTGAGTTGTATTTGTTGTATGTGAAATTAATCAACAACATTTTAGAGGGGAAAATTCTTGCATTTTTTGCCTTTTCCTTCTTTCGTGTACATTACTGCTCTTCATTGATTCTCATCCCTTCAGATTGTGAACGGATACTTTGTGCACTTCTTTGCTCCCCCTGACCTGCCCAGAGTCCCAAAGAATGTGGCATTTGTGATTGACAGGAGTGGATCAATGGCTAGAGGAAAGATGGAACAGGTGAGAGAACATTCCGACATTTAATATGTCTCTGATTTATTGAGGCCCGCATGCACACATTTTGACCTCTGAACTTGTTACTCCTTGCAGACACGTGAGGCATTGCTGGCCATCCTCAAAGACCTCCACGAAGAGGACCACTTTGCCCTCATACAGTTTGATCATAGAATCGAATCTTGGAGGGAATCACTCACCAAAGCAACCAAGGAAAACGTGGCTGAAGGCATGGGTTACGTCAGAAATATAGTGGAATGGGGAGGTGAATAGAAAAACAAGTGACACAACTTTTATGCTAAATGTAATCCTAACTCCTTAAATTATAGAAATACACTCTCCTACTAAGAAAATTACAATTTGTTGTGTGTTTTTCTTCAAGCTACCGATATCAATAGTGGAGTGTTGAGAGGCGTGAACATGCTGGTCAAAGACAGGCAGGAGAAGAAGCTTCCAGAGAGAAGCGTCGATATGATTATTTTACTGACTGATGGAATGCCAAGCAGTGGTGAGCATGTAGAGTGTGTACATACTGTAGGACCCACTGTATAGTTGTGTGAGTGCACATTTGATTTATGTACTTTCTAATTAGCATTGAATTTCTTTATGTTGTATCTGTGCGTTTAAAGGTGTGACTTACCTCCCGTCCATCCAAACAAATGTTCAATCTGCTATTGGAGGAAACATGTCTCTGTTCTGTCTTGGATTTGGAAATGATGTGGATTACTCCTTTCTGGATGTGATGAGCAAACAAAACAAGGGAGTGGCCCGCAGAATCTTTGAGGGTTCAGATGCAACCGTTCAACTTCAGGTGGTGTCTCTTGGCTATGAATATATTTATAAGCCAATTCTTAAGATTTTTGTTAAGTTAAATGTAAATAATACCAGCTAATGTATATGGAGTGCTGCAGGAATGAGTCGTAAAACTGGAAAATGTGTTCATACTTTGCACTTCCTGTTCCCTCATCTGGATGGAAATGTTTTTTTTTTTTAGTTAAATGCCTCAAATAAGGTCTGTGGTTAACACAAGCTTAGGAAAATTGTAAATGTTTTGTTCTGCGAAATAAAATGTCAGTAAATAACGTCAATAAATAACCCTCTTGTGAATGTTGAAGCTTTTACATGTCTTATAAAAAGGCAGTTGCTAATATGGGACTACTAAACACTATCACACCGACTACATTTTGTCAAGGGAACCAGCGCGATGCTAAATTCAGGGGTTGGCCTACAAAAATACGTCATCCCTGCAGCTCTCTGTAATGTCACATTCTTCTACAATTGTGTAAAAACTATTTTAGATACAATTATCATAAAAACTAGTTATATCGTTTTTTTTAAACAAATACATGTAATTCAATGAGTGTATGCATTTGTTCCAGGGTTTCTATGAGGAGGTGGCCAGTCCTCTACTTTCAGAGGTGGATCTGCGCTATCCTGACAACGCAGTGGACTCCCTGACCACCAACCACTTCAACCAGTTGTATAACGGCTCAGAGATCGTGGTGGCCGGTCGGCTGACGGACAATGACCTGGACAACTTCATGGTGGAAGTGTTCGGCCAAGGGGTGAGGAGAAGAAAATGGCAGAATTTTAGAGACAATGCTGAGTTGGAGAGAAGACATGTGTCTATTACTCAGTTTATTTAGAAATCTTTATTTTTCTCCATTTTTCTCATTATAGTTTGAGATGGACTTCATGGTGCAGGAGCAGGCCAGTGCTGTGGACTGGAATGTGATGTATCCAAATGAGGAGTACATCTTTGGGGATTTCACAGAGCGTCTATGGGCGTACCTCACCATCCAGCAACTACTGGAGAAGAGGTCTGTTATCCAGTAATTTCACTCAAGCTGCTACCTGCATTCACCTGACATCTAAGTCTTCCATTGGTCGCATGACCATCTCTGTTAATGATAATTTTTGGGCATCATCTGAGGGCCCTTGTATTGTGAATTTATAGATTCCGTGGTGTTTTTTATGAATGTCAGTGTTGTATGTAACAACTTCAGTACATTGTCCTTCTTGCAGCAATAGTGGAGCCCCAGACGAGAAAGTCAACGCCACAGCCAAGGCCCTGGACATGTCTCTGCGTTACAGCTTCGTCACCCCTCTCACGTCCATGGTGGTCACCAAGCCTGATACTGAGGACGGACCAGACAGCCCTCTCGTCGCTGATAAACTGACTGAGGGTGAGGGATGAAAGAGAAGGTTTCCAAAGTGATAACTGGGCAGGCTTTCCTGATCATGGCTGCTGTCGAGCTTTTTCTCTGAAAAGCAAAACCATACTGTAATACATTCACAAGCAGTACTGACTGTTTTATTCATGTTTTGAACCCATTATTTATATGTACTCAACCTGTCCATCTTTCTTTTTTTTGACAGAGCAAAGACAACAGGCAGAGAGAGGGGGTAAAATACACAAAACATAATTCTGGGATTAAGCCATTTCACTGTATTGCTTTCAATTTTAATTGAATTGTTCCTTTTCCTAGCACATCGCTATGCACATCGCTATGCACATCGCTATGCACCCCCTTCGTATGCTACATCACATACATCCACATATTTAGGTAAGTACACTTTAAGCAATGGTAGGTGCATGGCTCTGGGGATCACAATATCTGTCAGTTTGTCAATTGTTCCTTTAGTCTATCACCACAAATATTAGATAAATTGCCAAGACATTTACGGCAGACATTCATGGTCCTCAGAGGAAGAGTCTGAATGACTTTGGTGATCCCTGACTTTTCTATTAGCACCATCATCAGGTCAAAATCTTCACCTATGCAGTGAAATATCTCGTCTACTTGATAGATCCAATACCATAGTTTATGACCAAACCCCTACAAAACTAATGACATTCCCATCAAATTTAACTGTATTTTCTGTTTAGCGCATGCTAACACGCTAAACTAAAACAGGGAACATGACAAACATTAGACCTGCTAAACATCCGCATATTAGCATGTTGATGTTAGCGAACATGCTGTTTTTTGTTTAGCTAGAAGCACCACTGTGACTATAAGTATAGCCTCACAGAGCAACTAACATGACTGTAGACTCTTAGTCTTGTTGACATGTTGTCAACAGCAGAACTGTGTTTGTTACTGTCGTTCTACTGGTTTCACCCGCAGTGGATGGAGATCCTCATTTCATGATAGAGCTCCCTGACAGAGACGACGCACTGTGTTTCAATATCAACGAAAATCCAGGAACCATTTTCAACCTGGTCAGAGACCCAACACAAGGTCAGCCTTCAGTCCTGATTATCTTCATGACTTTCTTACCCCAGGACTTTTCACTACACATGTGTACTCCTTATAGATTAGGATTTTGAACACTTCTCATGTATGTGCTATCATACCAAGCAGTTAAACAGTGAGTGAATGAATCCCACGTTGTTTCCTCAGGTATTTTGGTCAATGGCCAAATCATCGGAGACAAGAAGATCGCTCCTGATGGTAAAATCAACACCTACTTTTGCCGTTTTGGCATCAAACACCAGACTCTGGGGGTGAAGCTAGAGGTGAGCACCCAGGAAATCTCAGTGCTTCAGGACGGCAAACGGGTCAAATTGCTGTGGTCTGATACAGCTTCTCTCAAAGGACCCAAGTAAGGAAGTCAAAGAAAGCTAACGCTCTACATGTGAAAACTAAAATCCAGTTGAGGACGAATAGTTGTCATCTCCTTCCCCTTATTTCTCCTCCAGCATGGATCTTTTCTTGACCAAGGATCGCAGCCTAACAGTAACTCTTAAGGATTCTGTCAAGTTTGTCATCCTGCTGCACAAAGTTTGGGCGAAGCACCCGTACCACCGGGACTACTTGGGTTTCTACACCCTGGACAGCCACCTCCTGTCCCCCTCTGTTCACGGCCTGCTAGGTAAAACATAACGCACAAACACTGCATGTTTTAAAATGTAAAAGCAGGTCATTACAAGTGATATGGATTGCATTTCTGAATTCCATGGATGGATTGCCACATTGTCACTTTGTTCGGGGATTGGACTGATGTTGACTTACTTACATGTGAAGCAGAGTACCTCATTTCATAGTTCGCTCTGTAAATAACACATTTGGCAAGTCATAATCATGAAAATTTGCAGTTCCAGCCCAGACAGAAGTCCACCTCATCATGCACCCATTTAGGGAAAATATAAAATAAGAACAGTGAAAGAATCTGCAGCTGCCCTCTGCTTTACAGAGCTTTTAGTGAATTTCAGCTTGTTTTGCTGTTCGGTTGTGACTTTACTGTTTTGGTTTACTCTCACCGCTCTCATAGCGACGTTTTCAGATGCAGTAGGGAGCTGTTATCAGTGCAGCAGCTCTAAAAACCCACTGTACACTCCCTGCTCAGAAGAGAGCCAGCTATATCCCTCAGGTGTTTGTAGAAACAGAAACAGAGCTAAAAGGAGAGTTAATATTGGACTTACATTTTTCCAGGTGGCAAGAAGCAGGACTCCAAATGAATGATAATGTTGCTTTGTGTCTGCTGGATGTGTAGATAGGGAACTTTTTGCTGACATATTTGTCATAACTTTATAAGGTGATAATCATATCAATATTTACAGCTTGCTGCGCTCAACTTTAATGGCCCAAATCTTTTTTTATTGTGGCTTCAATTTAAACTGGATAGTTTCCCTATGTGAGACCTTAGAATTGTATAAAACAGGACTAGATTTACTTTACTTCACAAATACTCAGAGGAGGAATTTACTGTTGGATTCGTCAGAATTTATAATTATTTATAATGATTTAAAAATTAGATCTGTGATGTTTTTATTTTATTTTTATTTTAGCAAGACACGGTTTGAAGAAGTTACTAAACCGAAGCCAGAATCAAACAATTGTCTGCCTTAATCATCTTTCATACAGTATGAACAGAGGGATAATTAAATCTTTTTGACGTTACAGTAAAGCAGATATAATAAAGCTCAAATGATTTTACTGCAGTTGGCAATTACTGGTGGAGAATTACAGGTTCAGAATGATTTGATTTTAAAATTATATTTACTTTAAATGGTGGGTCGTCCTCCAGGTCAGTTCTACCATGGGATTGAATATGAGGTGTCAGATCTGCGTCCAGGTGAAGTCGCTGAGAAACCGGACGCCACCATGTATGTGAAAGGACAGGAGCTCAATGTGACCAGGTATACTACCTACACAGATAAGAGTGTCCCATCTCAGGGTGGAAGAGTTTGCATGCAATGTGTGCTGTAAATTAATAAATGGTCTGTGTGACGTTTCTGTCTCGGTCCACAGAGGCTGGCAGAGAGACTTCAGGAGGGACGTGAAGAAGGGAAAAGATGTTCCCTGCTGGTTTGTTCACAGCAATGGAACAGGCCTCATCGATGGAGATGCAACAGACTACGTTGTTTCAGGCCTTTTTAAAACAGTTTAAAAACAGGTTAAGCCTCCATGTCTACCATGGAAATAATTAACTTTAATTGATACAATAAATATAACAATCTGCCTGTACTTACACCATGAATACTCTGACATCTTGTACCCAAGGGCAAACAGGCTTCATTCACAGTTTCTATCAGTGTAGTTTCTGGAATTATAAAAATGGTAAGTAACACTGTTCTAAAATAATGAGAGGAACTGAGAGTGAGCAAAATTACTTGTACTAAAATAAATGGGAGACAGTTCTTTGAGATGGACTCAGCCTGGACTTATTCATTTCACATCAGTGTGTCATTGCTCCCAACATTGTCTAGTACGACAGATAAGATAGTTAATGTTGTTCATTTTTAAGGAATGTCTAATAGCTTTCCAATTCTAAAAATCCTTGAATGATGACGCTGGCACATCAAGCTTTTTGAATTGGTACAGTTCGCTAATATCAGGAGCTGAAAAGATATAAAATGGGACACAAACTGTTTCCAAGCAGCGAAACTCTGATGAATGTGATGTCTATACTGTAGGACTCCTAAACCACATGATACCAAATAAATGTCACATCAGTGGTGACATATTATTAAAACATTTCTTCAAGGTTAAACAGTCCAAAAAGAAAATTTCAAACTGAGTGTTGTTTCAAGACAGGAAATATCACCATTCAACACTTAATTGTGGGTTTACACTTTGTGATGGTATAACCCAACGCATTTAGATCTCAGCATGTGGAGAAGGAATAAATACATTCATGAAAGTGTCAGCTGGACCCAAAAGCAGACTACAGACAAAGCAGGAGTAGTTGACAGTTGTTTATTTGAAAAGGAACCAGGGGCTGAAGTGATATTGGTCTGGGTTTGGCATTGAATGCGGGCTGGACAGGCCGTGGGAGCAGAGTGGCTGGCAGGGAGAACCGGGAGTCAGGCTGGTAGCTGGTTGGGTTGTCAAGGCAGGACACAGGGGATCCGGAGAGGTGCAGTGAGCCTGAGGGAAGCAAAGGTTCGACAGAGTCGCAAGCAAACAATTGCCGGGAATCAAGGTCGCAGTAGTTCAATGTTTTAGAACTGACAATCAGGCGAGGACTGGAGAGAAGAGCTGGGGTAGATATACTGTGGGGCTTGATGAGTGGATGGGTTGCAGGTGTGCAGGTAGATTAGCAGCAGGAGGGAATGAAGAGCCGCGCACAGGCAGACAGACAGACACAGACACACACACACACACACACACACACACACACACACACACACGAGGCACCAACGGGACACACAAGGAATGGAAAACATACAAAGAGGGGGGGGGACAGCAGAGACCATGACAGAAAGACAAAACCCCAAGATTTACGTGACCTTAAAGCATGCAGCAAACACATGTGGTAGGCTAAACACTCACACACACGTTTCACAATTCTTGACTGGAGGAGCATAATTTCAGTTGATGAAAATCTTCCCACTGCTGAACTCCCATTTATTTCCATAGCACATAGCGTCTCTTTGCATTCATATACACACACTAGCAAATGGGTTGAGTGAAACGGAAGATT
This sequence comes from Ophiodon elongatus, assembly GCA_016806645.1. Taxonomy (NCBI): domain Eukaryota; kingdom Metazoa; phylum Chordata; class Actinopteri; order Perciformes; family Hexagrammidae; genus Ophiodon; species Ophiodon elongatus. The sequence goes on along the minus strand of JACSYO010000324.1, from coordinate 3,298,456 downwards.
TATCTCAGTCTTATAGTTACTGTGGGTAACCTTGAACCTTGATGTTATTTGTTGTGTTCGGACAAAGTCGGTACCTCTAACCAAGTGGCCAAACAATTTGTTATTGCTGGTTTTAATTTCTTTGTTAAAACCAATACTTAAATCAAAAAAGGTTAACAGCAAAGCCACAAATCACCTGCTCTGCTCTATTGTGAGATGAGCTCTGAATCTAACACTAACACTGTATTATGACATCCATGCTACAGATTATCAAGTTTAAGAAATATAGCACAAAATGAGTTGGTCATTTTTGCCCAGTCTTGGTCTCGAACCCTTTAGCAACGCGTGCCAACCGCAGTGCCAGCTGATGACGATGGCTCACCAAATGGATATCAGAGTACAGCTCGCCCACGCAGTTAAATGTTTGTTCAAAAGGTTCAAAGTGGCATAAACCTGCAGCCAAAAGATGTCTGATAAAATTAAAATTAAATCAGTGTGGTTACCATGAGACAGATTTCCTTTCCTTTGTAAAAAGTGCCGTATAAATACATTTTACTTACTTACTTATTTGGGTCGCGGTGGCAGCAGGCCCAGCAGGCTGACCCAGGCTTCCCTCTCACCCACAACATTTTCCAGCTCGTTCTGGGGGATCCCAGGCGGTCCCAGGCCAGCTGGGAGATATAATCCCTCCAGCGTGTTCTGGGTCTTCCCCGGGGTCTCCTACCAGTTGCGCGTGCCTGGAAAACCTCCAGTGGGAGGCGCCCAAGAGTCATCCTGATTAGATGCCCGAACACCTCAGCTGACTCCTTTCAATACGAAGGAGTAGCGCCTCAGCTCCAAATTCCCTCCTGATGTCCGAGCTCCTTACCCTATCTCTAAGGCTGAGCCCGGCCACCCTACGGAGAAAACTCGGCCGCTTGTATCCAAGATCTCGTTCTTTCGGTCACGACCCAGAGTTCGTGAGGTGAATGTAGACCACCCTCTTCACCAAGACGGTCCGGTGCAGCGCCTGTTTTACTGCTGCAGCCGCACCGATCCGCCGGTCGATCTCCCGCTCCATCTTACCCTCACCCGTGAACAAGACACCGAGATATTTGAACTCCTTCGCTTGAGGTAGGCACTCCGTCCCCACCTGGAGGGAGCAATCCACCGTTTTCCGGCAGAACACCATGGCCTCAGATTTGGAGGTGCTTACTCTCATCCCTGCCGCTTCACACACGGCTGCAAATCGCCCCACTGGATGTTGGAGTTCATGGTCCGAAGAGGCCAACAGGACCACATCATCTGCGAACAGCAGAGAGGCGTTCCTGAGACCCCCGAACCTGACGTTCACCAGCCCCCGGCTGCGCCTAGATATCCTGTCCGTGAAAGTCACCAACAGGACCGGTGATAAAGGCCAGCCCTGGCGGAGGCCAACACCAATCTGATTTATTGCCGAGAATACAAACACAGCTCCTACTGCGATCGTACAGAGACCGGATGGCCCATTGAAACGGGTCCGACACCCCATACTCCCGCAGCACCCCCCACAAAAAACCCAGAGGAACCTGGTCAAAAGCCTTCTCCAAGTCCACAAAACTCATGTAAACTGGTTGGGCAAACTCCTAGGACCTCTCCAGCAGTCTTGCGAGGGTAAAGAGCTGGTCCACTGCTCCTCTTGAATCCAAGGTTCGACAATCAGTCTGAGCCTCCTTTCCAGCACCCTGGCATAAGCTTTCCCCGGGAGGCTTAGTAGTGTGATACCCCGATAATTCGAGCACACTCTCCGGTCCCCCTTTTTGAAAATGGGAACCACCACCCCGGTATGACAGTCCATGGGCACTGTTCCCGACCCCCATGTGACATTGAAAAGGCATGTCAGCCAAGACAGCCCAACAATGTCCAGCGCCTTCAGCATCTCAGGGAGGATCTCATCCACCCCCGGCGCCTTGCCACCAAGGAGCTTTTTGACTACCTTAGAGGTCTCTGCCAGGGATATGGGTGTGACCCCCCCCCACTAAGTCTGCAGGCACTGCCTCCTCTCCAGAGGACATGTTGGCCGGGTTTAGGAGTTCCTCAAAGTGCTCTTTCCACCGCCCGACGATGTCCCCCGTCCGGGTCAGCAGCTCCCCCCCCCTCCCCCCTGCTGAGAACAGCCTGGAGTAGGCCCTACTTTCCCTTCCTGAGCCGTTGGATGGTTTGCCAGAACCTCCTTGAGGCCAACCGAAAGTCCTTCTCCATGGCCTCCCCGAACTCCTCCCATGCCCGAGTTTTAGCATCCGCGACCAACGCAGCAGCAGCCCTTCTGGCCTGCCGGTACCTCTCAGCTGCTTCAGGAGACCCCTGAGCCAACCAGGCCCGAAAGGCCTCCTTCTTCAGCTTGACGGCTTCCCTCACCCCCGGTGTCCACCACCGGGTTCTCGGGTTGCTGCCACAACAGGCACCGATGACCTTCCGACCACAGCTCCTAGTGGCCGCGTCCACAATAGAGGCTTTGAACATGGTCGACTTGGATTCCATGTCCCCAGCCTCCATCGGGATGTGTGAGAAGTTCTTCCAGAGGTGGGAGTTGAAGACCTCCCGGACAGGATTCTACGCCAGACGTTCCCAGTTCACCCTCACTACACGTTTGGATTTGCCAGGTCTTTCAAGCCAGCTCCCCTGCCATCTGATCCAACTCACCACCAGGTGGTGATCAGTTGACAGCTCTGCTCCTCTCTTCACCGGAGTGTCCAAGACATACGGCCGCGGATCAGATGATACGATTACAAAGTCGATCATTGATCTCCGGCCTCAGGTGTTCTGGTACCAGTTACACTTATGAGCCACCTTATGTTCCAACATGGTGTTCGTTATGGACAAACCGTGGCTGGCACAGAAGTCCAATAGCGAGACACCACTCGGGTTCAGATCGGGCAAGCCAATCACCCCCCGCCAGGTTTCTCTGTCACTGCCCACGTGAGCGTTGAAGTCTCCCAGGAGAACTATGGAGTCGGCAGGAGGCGCCCTTTCCAGGACCCCTCCCACCGACTCCAAGAAGGCCGGATACTCTGAACTGCTGTTTGGTGCATAGGCACAAACAACAGTCAGAGCCTTAATCCCCGCAACCCACAGGCGCAGGGAGGCGACACTCTCGTTCTCCGAGGAAAACTCCAACATGGCGGAGCTCAGCGGGGTCTCGTGAGTATGCCCACTCCCGCCCGGCGCCTCTCACCCTGGGCAACTTCAGAAAAGGACAAAGTCCAACCCTTCTCCAGGAGCTTGGTTCCAGAGCCAGTGCTGTGCGTGGAGGTGAGGCCAACTATATCTAGCTGGTACCGCTCCATCTCCTGCACCAGCTCTGGCTCTTTCTCCGCTAGCGTGGTGACGTTCCACGTCCCTAGAGCTAGTCTATGCTTGGTGATCGGCTCGCCCAGGCCCCCTGCCCAGGCCCCCTGACCGGCCCGCTGCCTGGTCTACACAGCACCCGACCCCGATGCTTATCCCTGCGGGTGGTGGGTCCACAGGGTGGCTGCTCCATGCTGTTTATTCGGGCTGAGCCCGACCAGGCCCCATGGGCGAAGGCCCGGCCCCCAGACGCTCGCCGGCGAGCTCCCCTCCTGGGTCTGGCTCCGGGAGGGTGCCCCGGTTTCCCTGGTCTGGGCGAGGTGGCTGAAGACCGTGGGCTGTTGTTCATCGGGTTTTTTGAACCGCTCTTAGTCTGGGCTCTCCCCTGAGACCTGTTTGCCTTGGGAAACCCTACCTGGGGCTGATGCCCCGGACAACATAGCTCCCAGGTTCACTGAGACACTCAAACTCCTCCACCACGTTAAGGTGGCGATTCACGGAGAAGTCACGTTAAGGTGGCGATTCACGGAGAAGATTATTATATTAACTATTATTATAACTAATATATACTAATGCTAATGCTCTAGGTGCTTGTCATGTTGCCAAATGTTTCTCACCTCAGGGCCTCCTGCACATTGGGCTCAGGTCTGATGGTCAATACTCCGGGCCAATGCACACACAAACACACTTTTTGTCCCTCCTCCTCCTGGACAGATAGCTTTTTCTCCTCAGCAGTGAAGTCAGACGCTGTTCAGTTGAAGTTTGGTGATGTCTGGACTGCAGGGTGTTGGACTGCTGCTGCTGTGGGGCAGTGCCTGCCTCTGGCTGCCCGGCCTGACCCGGGGGGCTCTGGTCATCTCCGGGGACCATGAAGCTCTGCAGGTAACTTCACACGTGGACCTTTTCTGATATTAATTTGGAAACCACATTGTTTTATAGCAAAAGTATTTCTTTTCTCTGGTGGGTCCTGATTTCAGCAAATTATCAAAACACAAACTAGTTTTGAACTTAAGTCCTATTCGTTTTTACTATCACATTATGCCTTCTAACTTCTCCTTTTTGTACGTATTTATATGACACAGACGTATGTTGTATTAATACAACATTACATATAAATGCTGTATTTGTTTTTCAGGAGACAAGAGGAGCTGCCAAATCACTGCAGGTACATGTGAGAAACAATTTACAGACAGACAGTATTTTTACATTAAACTATAAATGTTGTTCCAAAGTGTGAAAAATAAAAAAAAAAAATGAACGAGGCTATGTTGATCATTATTATTATGTAGCATGATGCAACAGTGGCTGATAAAATTGCCAGATTTGCGCAGTCTTGATTTTCCAACTCCAAGAAGAATCTCCCTTTTTTTCCATCTTTGTTACAGAAAAGAAGTACAAATGAGGCCAAGGTAAGAAAATAATCTGTCAGTATTGTTTGTATCTATTGATGATAAGGGTCATTAGAAATATTCAGTTCAATGCAACTTTATTCCTCCTGTAAGGGTAATGGTATGCAGCAGCTCATTAACGGAGCATAGAAAGATAGGGAAAGAATAAAAAAACTCCATCAAACAATAAATCGGTCCTTCTCTGGCAGATTGATAAACATGTCACTCGTGTGAAAATAAAGTGATTGATAATAACTAAATTCACTGAAAAGGAGTTTAGTTTTCAAATGTCCACACTTTCCCAGTCTGGAGGATACAGCACCCAGGTTGACTCACCGAATCGCTCTCACAAAACACTCCCAATGTGGAATCAGTGACATAATGTCCTTCAAAAAAAAAAAAAAAGTAAAAGTTGCGTCATAGTTTTCTTTGGCAGCAATCAGGGCAGCATTGCTGTGGACTGGACCTAGGTGCAGTGCCGTTTGAAACAACATGAAAATAGCAGATCTTACAGGACTTGACTGTATAAAAATGCTTTTTGTGAAGCGTTTGTGGTAGGAGGCTTTCACTAGTGTTTTAATCTCTCCCTCTCCTTCTGCCTCAGGTGGAGGTGTACAGCGTGAAAGTGGACTGCACGGTGACGTCTCGTTTCGCCCACACCGTCACGACCTCCAGGGCTTTGAACAAGGCAAACTTCTCCCAGGAAATCTTCTTTGAAGTGGAGCTGCCCAAGACGGCCTTCATGGTCAACTTCAGCATGTCAGTGTGTCTCCACTCTGATTTCCGCTCTGTCCACATTCCTGCTCGCATTATGACCATTTTTGTGTGACAGTCGTGCACTTATGATGAGTTTTCTCAATGAAACAGTTAATTAGTGAGTTGCCCATGTTTGTTCCTCACAGGGAAATTAATGGTGAGGTGTATGTCGGGGAGGTGAAGGAGAAAGAGAAAGCCAAGAAACAGTATGAGAAGGCTGTTTCCTCTGGACAGACTGCTGGACTGGTCAAGTGAGTCGGTCCAGATTAAAAATACATAAACGCAGTCTGCAATATGCAATCAAAAAAGCATATTGTATCTAAACTTTCACTGACTTAGGGCAGATCATTTTAACATTAGAGGCTGCCATTGGTGTCTGTGTTTCATTACAGGGCCTCTGGAAGGAAGATGGAGAAGTTTTCAGTGTCCGTTAACATCGCAGCTGAAAGTAACGTGACTTTCATTCTGACCTACGAGGAGCTCCTTCAGAGGAAACTGGGCCTGTATGAGATTCTGACTCGAGTTAAACCCAAACAACCCGTGCAGGAGTTTCAGGTGAATCCATATTCAAATCTCTCTTGGTCATTTCAGATATTCTGAATGAGTGGTTTACGTTACAAATTATCTCTGCCTCTCTCTCTTTCTGTGTGTGTGTGTGTGTGTGTGTGTGTGTGTGTGTGTGTGTGTGTGTGTGTGTGTGTGTGTGTGTGTGTGTGGAGACAGATTGTGGCAAACATCTATGAGCCTCAGGGCCTTTCTTATGTGGATGCCCATACAAGCTTCCTCTCCAATGAGCTGCTCCCCCTGGTGGAGAAAACTGTCACAGACAACAAGGTACGTGATACGACAGGCTTTAAAGAACTTGTCTCTGATCGGTCTTACAGATCATCACTTCTCTTTCTCCACATTCAATAAAATGATTGATCCAAGAAACAATAATAAGCTAAACTAGTCGTATTGTTATCCCTTTGTCAGGCACATATCTCTTTCTCGCCAACTATGGAGGAGCAGAGGAAGTGTCCAGATTGTGATGGAACGCTCATTGACGGAGATTTTGTCATCAAGTATGACGTGAAGCGAGCAAAGAGCCTCGGGGACGTTCAGGTCAGCTGTCAACAAATACTCAGTATCTGTTGATAAATCCACATTTGAATCAGGCTTCACATGTAAAACTATGCAGATTCACTTGAATGTTCTTTTTCTGGAGGCTGAGTTGTATTTGTTGTATGTGAAATTAATCAAAAACATTTTAGACGGGAAATTCTTAAATTTTTTGCCTTTTCGTGTACATTACTGCTCTTCATTGATTCTCATCCCTTCAGATTGTGAACGGATACTTTGTGCACTTCTTTGCTCCCCCTGACCTGCCCAGAGTCCCAAAGAATGTGGCGTTTGTGATTGACAGGAGTGGATCAATGAGTGGAGGAAAGATGGAACAGGTGAGAGACCATTCCGACATTTAATATGTCTCTGATTTATTGAGGCCCGCATGCACACATTTTGACCTCTGAACTTGTTACTCCTTGCAGACACGTGAGGCATTGCTGGCCATCCTCAAAGACCTCCACGAAGAGGACCACTTTGCCCTCATACAGTTTGATCATAGAATTGAATCTTGGAGGGAATCACTCACCAAAGCAACCAAGGAAAACGTGGCTGAAGGCATGGGTTACGTCAGAAATATAGCGGAAATGGGAGGTGAATAGAAAAACAAGTGAAAAAACATTTATGCTAAATGTCATCCGAATTCCTGAAATGATAGAAATACACTCATATTAAATATTTTATTATTTGTTGTGTGTTTTTCTTCAAGCTACCGATATCAATAGTGGAGTGTTGAGAGGCGTGAACATGCTGGTCAAAGACAGGCAGGAGAAGAAGCTTCCAGAGAGAAGCGTCGATATGATTATTTTACTGACTGATGGAATGCCAAATCATGGTGAGCATGGAGAGTGTGTACATACTGTAGGATCCACTGTGTGAGTGCAAATTTGATTCATGCACTTTCTATTTAGCATTCAATTTCTTTATGTTGTATCTGTGCGTTTAAAGGAGAGACTTCCCTCCCGTCCATCCAAAAAAATGTTCAATCTGCTATCGGAGGAAACATGTCTCTGTTCTGTCTTGGATTTGGAAATGATGTGGATTACTCCTTTCTGGATGTGATGAGCAAACAAAACAAGGGAGTAGCCCGCAGAATCTTTGAGGGTTCAGATGCAACCGTTCAACTTCAGGTGGTGCCTCTTGGCTATGAATATATTTATAAGCCAATTCTTAAGATTTTTGTTAAGTTAAATGTAAATAATACCAGCTAATGTATATAGAGTGCTGCAGCACGAGTCTTAAAACCGGAAAATGAGTTTGCACTTTGCACTTCCTGTTCCCTCATCTCGTTGGAAATGTTTTTTTATAATGGGTTTTTGGTTAAATGCCTCAAATAAGGTCTGTGGTTAACACAAGCTTAGGATATTTAAATGTTTTGTTCTGCGAAATAAAATACTTCAGTAAATAACCCTCTTGTGAATGCTGAAGCTTTTACATGTCTTAAAAAAAAGCAAAACTAGAAAACCAGTAAAATGCTAAATTCAGGGGTTGGCCTACAAAAATACGTCATCCCTGCAGCTCTCTGTAATGTCACATTATTCTACAATTGTGTAAAAACAATTTTAGATACAATTATTATAAAAACTAGTTATATTGTTTTTTTTAAACAAATACATGTAATTCAATGAGTGTATGCATTTGTTCCAGGGTTTCTATGAGGAGGTGGCCAGTCCTCTACTTTCAGAGGTGGATCTGCGCTATCCTGACAACGCAGTGGACTCCCTGACCACCAACCACTTCAACCAGTTGTATAACGGCTCAGAGATCGTGGTGGCCGGTCGGCTGACGGACAATGACCTGGACAACTTCATGGTGGAAGTGTTCGGCCAAGGGGTGAGGAGAAGAAAATGGCAGAATTTTAGAGACAATGCTGAGTTGGAGAGAAGACATGTGTCTATTACTCAGTTTATTTAGAAATCTTTTTTTTCTCTCCATTTTTCTCATTACAGTTTGAGATGGACTTCATGGTGAAGGAGCAGGCCAGTGCTGTGGACTGGGATGTGATGTACCCAAATGAGGAGTACATCTTTGGGGATTTCACAGAGCGTCTATGGGCGTACCTCACCATCCAGCAACTACTGGAGAAGAGGTCTGGTATCCAGTAATTTCACTCAAGCTGATACCTGGATTCACCTGACATCTAAGTCTTCCATTGGTCCCATGACCATCTTTATTAATGATACTTTTGGGCATCAACTGAGGGCCCATGATCAATCTTTTATTATTAATTCATAGATTCCGTGGTGGTTTTTCTGAATGTCAGTGTCGTATGTAACAACTTCAGTACATTGTCCTTCTTGCAGCAATAGTGGAGCCCCAGACGAGAAAGCCAACGCCACAGCCAAGGCCCTGGAAATGTCTCTGCGTTACAGCTTCGTCACCCCTCTCACGTCCATGGTGGTCACCAAGCCTGATACTGAGGACGGACCAGACAGCCCTCTCATCGCTGATAAACTGACTGAGGGTGAGGGAGGAAAGAGAAGGTTTCCAAAGTGATAACTGGGCAGGCTTTCCTGATCATGGCTGCTGTCGAGCTATTTCTCTGAAAAGCAAAACCATACTGTAATACATTCACAAGCAGTACTGACTATTTTTCAACATATGATTTATATGTATTCAACTTGTCCATCTTTCTTTTTTTTGACAGAGCAAAGACAACAGGCAGAGAGAGGGGGTAAGATATATTTACTTTTTTAACCATATAGCATAAAGATATAATTCTGAGATTAAGTCATTTCACTGTATTGCTTTCAATTTTAATTGAACTGTTCCTTTTCCTAGCACATCGCTATATACCCCCTTCATATGCTACATCACATACACCCACATATTTAGGTAAGTACACTTTAAGAAATGGTAGCTGCATGGCTCTGGGAATGACAGTGTCTGTCAGTTGGTCTGTCAGTTGGTCTGTCAGTCCATCACCACAAATATTAGATAAATTGCCAGGAAATTTAGTGCAGACGTTCATGGTCCTCAGAGGATGAGTCCGAATGACTTTGGTGATCCCTGACTTTTCATTTAGCACCATCATCAGGTCAAAATCTTCACCTATGCAGTGAAATATCTCATCTACTTCATAGATCCAATATCATAGTTTATGACCAAACACCTGCAAAACAAATGACATTTCCATCAAATTTAACTGTATTTTCTATTTAGCGCATGCTAACACGCTAAACTAAAACGGGGAACATGATAAACATTAGACCTGCTAAACATCCGCATATTAGCATGTTGATGTTTGTGAACATGCTGTTTTTTATTTAGCTAGAAGCACCACTGTGACTATAAGTACAGCCTCACAGAGCAGCAAGCATGACTGTAGACTCTTAGTCTTGTTGACATGTTGTTAACAGCAGAACTGTGTTTGTTACTGTTGTTCTACTGGTGTCACCCGCAGTGGATGGAGATCCTCATTTCATGATAGAGCTCCCTGACAGAGACGACGCACTGTGTTTCAATATCAACGATAAACCAGGAACCATTTTCAACCTGGTCAGAGACCCAACACAAGGTCAGCCTTCAGTCCTGATTATCTTCATGACTTTCTTACCCCAGGACTTTTCACTACACATGTGTACTCCTTAAAAACTGGGATTTTTTGACACTTCTCATGTATGTAATCACACCAAGCAGTTAAACAGTGAGTGAATGAATCCCACATTGTTTCCTCAGGTATTTTGGTCAATGGTCAAATTATTGGAGACAAGAAGATCGCTCCTGATGGTAAAATCAACACCTACTTTTGCCGTTTTGGCATCAAACACCGGACTCTGGGGGTGAAGCTGGAGGTGAGCACCCAGGAAATCTCAGTGCTTCAGGACGGCAAACGGGTCAAATTGCTGTGGTCTGATACAGCTTCTCTCAAAGGACCCAAGTAAGGAAGTCAAAGAAAGCTATCGCTCTACATGTGAAAACTAAAATACAGTTAAGGACGAATGGTTGTCATCTCCTTCCCCTTATTTCTCCTCCAGCGTGGATATTTTCTTGACCAAGGATCGCAGCCTAACAGTAACTCTTAAGGATTCTGTCAAGTTTGTCATCCTGCTGCACAAAGTTTGGGCGAAGCACCCGTACCACCGGGACTACTTGGGTTTCTACACCCTGGACAGCCACCTCCTGTCCCCCTCTGTTCACGGCCTGCTAGGTAAAACATAACGCACAAACACTGCATGTTTTAAAATGTAAAAGCAGGTCAATATAAGTGATATGGATTGCATTTCTGAATTCCATGGATGGATTGCCACATTGTCACTTTGTTCGGGGATTGGACCGATGTTGACTTATTTACATGCAAAGCAGAGTACCTCATTTCATAGTTCGCTTTGTAAATAGCACATTTGGCAAGTCATAATCATGAGAATTTGACAGTTGCACATTGCAGTTCCAGCCCAGACAGAAGTCCACCTCATCATGCACCCATTTAGGGAAATTATGAAATAATAAGAGTGAAAGAATCTGCAGCTGCCCTCTGCTTTACAGAGCTTTGAGTGAGTTTCAGCTCGTTTTGCTGTTCGGTTGTGACTTTACTGTTTTGGTTTACTCTCACCGCTCTCATAGCGACGTTTTCAGATGCAGTAGGGAGCTGTTATCAGTGCAGCAGCTCTAAAAACCCACTGTACACTCCCTGCTCAGAAGAGAGCCAGCTATATCCCTCAGGTGTTTGTAGAAACAGAAACAGAGCTAAAAGGAGAGTTAATATTGGACTTACATTTTTCCAGGTGGCAAGAAGCAGGACTCCAAATGAATGATAATGTTGCTTTGTGTCTGCTGGATGTGTAGATAGGGAACTTTTTGCTGATATATTTGCCATAACTTTATAAGGTGATAATCATATAAATATTTACAACTTGCTTCGCTCAACTCTAATGGCCCAAATTATTTTTTTATTGTGGCTTTAAATTAAACTGGATAGTTTCCCTATGTGAGACCTTAGAATTGTATAAAACAGGACTAGATTTACTTTTCTTCACAAATACTCAGAGGAGGAATTTACTGTTGGATTTTTCAGATTTTAGAATTATTAATAATGATTTAAAAATGAACTCTGTGATGTTTTTATTTTGTTTTTATTTTTAGTAAGACACGGTTTGAATAAGTTACTAAACCGAAGCCAGAATCAAACAATTGTCTGCTTTAATCATCTTTCATACAGTATGAACAGAGGGATATTTACATATTTTTGACATTACAGCACAACAAATATAATAAAGCTCAAATGATTTTACTGCAGTTGGCAATTACTGGTGGAGAATTACAGGTTCAGAATGATTTGATTTTAAAATTATATTTATTTTAAATGGTGGGTCGTCCTCCAGGTCAGTTCTACCATGGGATTGAATATGAGGTGTCAGATCTGCGTCCAGGTGAAGTCCCAGAGAAACCGGACGCCACCATGTATGTGAAAGGACAGGAGCTCAATGTGACCAGGTATACTACTTACACAGATAAGAGTGTCCCATCTCAGGTTGGAAGAGTTTGCATGCAATATGTGTCCTAAATTAATAATTGGTCTGTGTGACGTTTCTGTCTCGGTCCACAGAGGCTGGCAGAGAGACTTCAGGAGGGACGTGAAGAAGGGAAAAGATGTTCCTTGCTGGTTCGTTCACAGCAATGGAACAGGCCTCATCGATGGAGATGCAACAGACTACGTTGTTTCAGGCCTTTTTAAAACAGTTTAAAAACAGGTTAAGCCTCCATGTCTACCGTGGAAATAATTAACTTAAATTCATACAATAAATATAAAAATCTGCCTGTACTTACACCATGAATACTCTGACATCTTGTACCCAAGGGCAAACAGGTTTCATTCACAGTATTGCATGGACGATTTCACAGTTTCTATCAGTGTAGTTGCTGGAATTATAAAAATGGTAAGTTATACTGTTCCAAAATAATGAGAGGAACTGAGAGTGAGCAGAATCACTTGTAGTAAAATAAATGGGAGACAGTTCTTTGAGGTGGACTCAGCCTGGACTTATTCATTTCACATCAGTGTGTCATTGCTCCCAACATTGTCTAGTACGACAGATAAGATAGTTAATGTTGTTCATTTTTAAGGAATGTCTCATAGCTTTCTAATTTAAAAATCCTTGTATGATGATGCTGGCACATCGGGCTTTTTGAATTGGTACAGTTCGCTAATATTAGGAGCTGAAAAGATAAAAAATTGGGACCCAAACTGTTTCCAAGCAGTGCAACTCTGATGAATGTGAGGTCTATACTGTAGAACTCCTAAACTACATGATACTAAATGAATGTCACATCAGTGGTGACGTTATATTGAAACCATGCTTCAAGGTTAAACAGTCCAAAAAGAAAATTCCAAATGACTGAGTGTTGTTTCACGACAGGAAATATCACCATTTAACGCTTAATTGTTAGTTTATAGTTTGTGATGCTATAATCCAACGCATTTAGATCTCAGCATGTGGAGAAGGAATAAATAAAATTAATGAAAGTGTCAGCTGGACCCAAAAGCAGACTACAGGCAAAGCAGGAGAAGTTCACAATTGTTTATTTGCAAAATGATATCGGTCTGGGTTTGGCGTTGAATGAGGGCTGGACAGGCCGTGGGAGCAGAGTGGCTGGCAGGGAGAACCGGGAGTCAGGCTGGTAGCTTGTTGGGTTATTAAGGCAGGACACAGGGGATCCGGAGAGCGGCAGTGAGCCTGAGGGAAACACAGGTTCGACAGAGTCGCAACTAAACAATTGCCGGGAATCAAGGTCGCAGTAGTTCAATGTTTTAGAACTGACGATCAGGCGAGAACTGGAGAGAAGAGCCGGGGTAGATATACTGTGGGGCTTGATGAGTGGATGGGTTGCAGGTGTGCAGGTAGATTAGCAGCAGGAGGGAATGAAGAGCCGTGCACAGGCAGACAGATACACACACACAGACACACACACACACACACACACACACACACAGGACAAACGAGGGACCAACGGGACACACAAGGAAGGGAAAACTGGCAGGATACAAAGAGACGGGGAGAGGCACAGCAGGGACCATGACAGAAAGAGAAAACCTTAAGATTTACGTGACCATAAAGCATGCAGCAAACACATGTGGTAGGCTAAACACTCACACACGTTTAACAATTCTTGACTGGAGGAGAATAATTTCAGTTGATGAAAATCTTCCCACTGCTGAACTCCCATTTATTTCCATAGCACATAGCGTCTCTTTGCATTCATATGCACACACGAGCAAATTAGTTGAGTGAAATGGAAGATTTATCTCAGTCTTATGGTTTGTGTAGTTAAGCTTGAACCTTAATGTTATTTGTTCGGACAAAGTCGGCACCTCTGACCAAGTGGCCAAACAATTTGTTATTGCTGGTTTTAATTTGTTTGTTATGACTGTATACACCACTTAAATCATGATATAAACTTAAATTATATAGGGCCTTAAGGAAACACAAAGACCTTTATGTTTTAGTTTATATTATGCTTATATGGCGCATTTTACCAATTTATGTTTAGCTTAATCAAGTTACCACAAATACTGATCGCTAACCAATAAATACACAGGGAGACGGTTGCAGCACACGGCTCATTTTTGCCCCCGGGACCCCTAGTGGGTTAATCCAGCCCTGGCTGAGATGATTATGGTGTTAAAACCAATACTTAAAGCAAAAAAGGTTAACAGCAAAGCCACAAATCACCTGCTCTGCTCTGTAGTGAGATGAGCTCTGAATCTAACACTAACACTGCATTATGACATCCATGCTACAGATTATCAAGTTTAAGAAATATGGCACAAAATGAGTTGGTCATTTTTGCCCAGTGTTGGTCTTGAACCCTTTAGCAACACGAGCCAACCGCAGTACCAGCTGATGACGATGGCTCACCAAATGGAGATCAGAGTACAGCTCGCCCACGCAGTTAAATAATGTTTGTTCAAAGGGTTCAAAGTGGCATAAACCTGCAGCCTAAAGATGTCTGATAAAATTAAATCAGTGTGGTCACCATGAGACAGATTTCCTTTCAAAGCCGATCTGAGGTGAAGTTGTCCCAGTGTCACATCACAATGGCCTGAGTGATCTGCATGCACTATGCCTTTTGGCCAAATCTACCACTAATCAGTTTACAAGATTGTGCCTGATTTACTGACAGTGCTTTACTGTTCGCTTCCCGGCAAGTGTGAAATAACATTAACACAAACATCAAATGAATCAGGGAAAGTTGGTTGAGAGAGTCAAGCAAATGTATCTGCTGATTATTCAAAAGCGTTCATAAACAGCAAAAGACATTGTGATACTTTTATAAACCTATATCTTGTAGTAACTGACAGAGCTGTTTAAAAATATAGACAACAAATATCGTAAATACAGACACAGCAATCTTGCTGCAATATGAACTGACTGCTGTGTCGTATTGTACTGTGTCTGTATTTGCCTCCACTAAATATTACAACTATTATTATAACTAATATATACTAATGGTAACGCTCTAGGTGCTTGTCATGTTGTTAATCATCTTGTTAGGTTTAAGTTCAGTATCAGTCCGACCAACATTCACACACTCTCCAGTCTGAGCCGATATTTTCACCATTGTTTGTCACCTCAGGGCCTCCTGCACATTGAGCTCAGGTCTGATGGTCAATACTCCGGGCCAATACACACATAAACACACTTTTTGTCCCTCCTCCTCCTGGACAGAGAACTTTTTCTCCTCAGCAGTGAAGTCAGGGGCTGTTCAGTTGAAGTTTGGTGATGTCTGGACTGCAGGGTGTTGGACTGCTGCTGCTGTGGGGCAGCGCCTGCCTCTGGCTGCCCGGCCTGACCCGGGGGGCTCTGGTCATCTCCGGGGACCATGAAGCTCTGCAGGTAACTTCACACACAGACCTTTTCCGATATTAATTTGGAAACCACATTGTTTTATAGCAAAAGTATTTATTTTCTCTGGTGGTTCCTGATTTCAGCAAATTACACAAACACAAACTAGTTTTGAATTTAAGTCCTACTCATTTTTACTATCACATTATGCCTTCTAACTTCTCCTCTTTGTAACATAGTTGTACGACACAGACTGTAATGTTTTTTTAAATTTTTATAATTTGGTTCATGTTATGCCTATCTTGGCATCATGTTTTTTCAGCCTATTGTATTTGTATTTCAGGGGACAAGAGGAGCTGCCAAATCACTGCAGGTACTTGTGAGAAACAATTTACAGACGGACAGTCCTTTTACATTAAATTATAAATGTTTTTCCAAAGTCTGAACATTTTGAGAAAATGAACGAGGCTATGTTGATCATTCATATTATTATGCAACATGATGCAACAGTGGCTGATAAAATTGCCAGATTTGCGCTGTCTTGATTTTCCCTCTTTTTTCATTCTTTTATACAGAAAAGAAGTACAAATGAGGCCAAGGTAAGAAAATAATATTGTTTGTATCTATTGATGATGATGATCATTAGAAATATTAAGTTCAATGTAACTTTATTTATCCTGTAAGGGTAATGGTATGCAGAAAACAGAAAAAGATGAGGAAAGAATTAAAAACTCCATCAAACAATAAATCTGTCCTTCTCTGTCAGATTGATAAACATGTCACTCGTGTGAAAATAAAGTGATTGATAATAACTAAATTCACTGAAAAGTAGTTTAGTTTTCAAATATCCACACTTTCCCAGTCTGGAGGATACAGCACCCAGGTCGACTCACCAAATCGCTCTCACAAAACACTCCCAATGTGGAATCAGTGACATAATGTCCTTCAAAAAAAAAAAAAAGTAAAAGTTGCGTCATAGTTTTCTTTGGCAGCAATCAGGGCAGCATGCTGTGGACAGGACCTAGGTGCAGTGCTGTTTGAAACAACATGAAAATAGCAGATCTTACAGGACTTGACTGTATAAAAATGCTGTTTGTGAAGCGCTTGTGGTAAGAGGCTTTCACTAGTGTTTTAATCTCTCCCTCTCCTTCTGCCTCAGGTGGAGGTGTACAGCATGAAAGTGGACTGCACGGTGACGTCTCGTTTCGCCCACACCGTCACGACCTCCAGGGCTCTGAACAAGGCAAACTTCTCCCAGGAAATCTTCTTTGAAGTGGAGCTGCCCAAGACGGCCTTCATGGTCAACTTCAGCATGTCAGTGTGTCTCCACTCTGATTTCCGCTCCGTCCACATTCCTGCTCGCATTATGACCATTTTTGTGTGACAGTCGTGCACTTATGATGAGTTTTCTCAACGATACAGTTAATTAGTGAGTTGCCCATGTTTGTTCCTCACAGGGAAATTAATGGTGAGGTGTATGTCGGGGAGGTGAAGGAGAAAGAGAAAGCCAAGAAACAGTATGAAAAGGCTGTTTCCTCTGGACAGACTGCTGGACTGGTCAAGTGAGTCGGTCCAGATTAAAAATACACAAACGCAGTCTGCAATATGCAATCAAAAAAGCATATTGTATCTAAACGTTCACTGACTTAGGGCAGATCATTTTAACATTAGAGGCTGCCATTGGTGTCTGTGTTTCATTACAGGGCCTCTGGAAGGAAGATGGAGAAGTTTTCAGTGTCCGTTAACATCGCAGCTGAAAGTAACGTGACTTTCATTCTGACCTACGAGGAGCTCCTTCAGAGGAAACTGGGCCTGTATGAGATTCTGACTCGAGTTAAACCCAAACAACCCGTGCAGGAGTTTCAGGTGAATCCATATTCAAATCTCTCTTGGTCATTTCAGATATTCTGAATGAGTGGTTTACGTTACAAATTATCTCTGCCTCTCTCTCTTTCTGTGTGTGTGTGTGTGTGTGTGTGTGTGTGTGTGTGTGTGTGTGGAGACAGATTGTGGCAAACATCTATGAGCCTCAGGGCCTTTCTTATGTGGATGCCCATGCAACCTTCCTCTCCAATGAGCTGCTCCCCCTGGTGGAGAAAACTGTCACAGACAACAAGGTATGTGATACAACAGGCCTTAAAGAACTTGTCTCTGATCGGTCTTACAGATCATCACTTCTTTTTCTCCACATTCAATAAAATTATTGATCCAAGAAACAATAATAAGCTAAACTAGTCGTATTGTTATCCCTTTGTCAGGCACATATCTCTTTCTCGCCAACTATGGAGGAGCAGAGGAAGTGTCCAGATTGTGATGGAACGCTCATTGACGGAGATTTTGTCATCAAGTATGACGTGAAGCGAGCAAAGAGCCTCGGAGACGTTCAGGTCAGCTGTCAACAAATACTCAGTACCTGTTGATGAATGCACAATTGAATCAGGCTTCACATGTAAAACTATGCAGATTCACTTGAATGTTCTTTTTCTGGAGTCTGAGTTGTATTTGTTGTATGTCAAATGAATCAAAATCATTTTAGACGGGAAATTCTTGCATTTTTTGCCTTTTCCTTCTTTCGTGTACATTACTGCTCTTCATTGATTCTCATCCCTTCAGATTGTGAACGGATACTTTGTGCACTTCTTTGCTCCCCCTGACCTGCCCAGAGTCCCAAAGAATGTGGCATTTGTGATTGACAGGAGTGGATCAATGAGTGGAGGAAAGATGGAACAGGTGAGAGACCATTCCGACATTTAATATGTCTCTGATTTATTGAGGCCCGCATGCACACATTTTGACCTCTGAACTTGTTACTCCTTGCAGACACGTGAGGCATTGCTGGCCATCCTCAAAGACCTCCACGAAGAGGACCACTTTGCCCTCATACAGTTTGATCATAGAATCGAATCTTGGAGGGAATCACTCACCAAAGCAACCAAGGAAAACGTGGCTGAAGGCATGGATTATGTCAGAAAGATAGAGGAAATGGGAGGTGAATAGAAAAACAAGTGAAAAAACATTTATGCTAAATGTCATCCGAATTCCTTAAATGATAGAAATACACTCATATTAAATATTTTATTATTTGTTGTGTGTTTTCCTCCAAGTTACTGATATCAATAGTGGAGTGTTGAGAGGCGTGAACATGCTGGTCAAAGACAGGCAGGAGAAGAAGCTTCCAGAGAGAAGCGTCGATATGATTATTTTACTGACTGATGGAATGCCAAATCATGGTGAGCATGGAGAGTGTGTACATACTGTAGGATCCACTGTGTGAGTGCAAATTTGATTCATGCACTTTCTATTTAGCATTCAATTTCTTTATGTTGTATCTGTGCGTTTAAAGGAGAGACTTCCCTCCCGTCCATCCAAAAAAATGTTCAATCTGCTATCGGAGGAAACATGTCTCTGTTCTGTCTTGGATTTGGAAATGATGTGGATTACTCCTTTCTGGATGTGATGAGCAAACAGAACAAAGGAGTGGCTCGCAGAATATTTGAGGGTTCAGATGCAACCGTTCAACTTCAGGTGGAGCCTCTTGGCTATGAATATATTTTTGAGATAATTCTTACAATCTTTGTTAAGTTAAATGTAAATAATACCAGCTAATGTATATAAAGTGCTGCAGGAATGAGTCCTTAAACAAGCAAATTTGTTCGCACTTTGCACTTCCTTTTCCCTCATCTCGATGGAAATGGGTTATTTTAATGGGTTTTTAGTTAAATGCCTCAAATAAGGTCTGTGGTTAACACAAGCTTAGGATATTTAAATGTTTTGTTCTGCGAAATAAAATATGTCAGTAAATAACCTTCTTGTGAATGCTGAAGCTTTTACGTGTCTTAAAAAAAGCAGTTGCTAATATGGGACTACTAAACACTATCACACCAACTACTTTTTGTCAAGGGAACCAGTGCAATGCTAAATTCAGGGGTTGGCCTACAAAAATACATCAAACTATTTTAGATACAATTGTCATACTAATTATACAGTTGTTGTGTTTTACAAATACATGTAATTCAATGAGTGTATGCATTTGTTCCAGGGTTTCTATGAGGAGGTGGCCAGTCCTCTACTTTCAGAGGTGGATCTGCGCTATCCTGACAACGCAGTGGACTCCCTGACCACCAACCA
This sequence comes from Ophiodon elongatus, assembly GCA_016806645.1. NCBI lineage: Eukaryota > Metazoa > Chordata > Actinopteri > Perciformes > Hexagrammidae > Ophiodon > Ophiodon elongatus. Next base: position 3,279,012 of record JACSYO010000324.1, on the reverse strand, counting down.
CTTCAACCAGTTGTATAACGGCTCAGAGATCGTGGTGGCTGGTCGGCTGACGGACAATGACCTGGACAACTTCATGGTGGAAGTGTTCGGCCAAGGGGTGAGAAGAAGAAAATGGCAGAATTTTAGAGACAATGCTGAGTTGGAGAGAAGTCATGTGTTTATTTCTCGGTTTATTTAGAAATCCTTTTTTTCTCTGTTTTTCTCATTATAGTTTGAGATGGACTTCATGGAGCAGGGCCGGGCCAGTGCTGTGGACTGGGATGTGATGTATCCAAATGAGGAGTACATCTTTGGGGATTTCACAGAGCGTCTATGGGCGTACCTCACCATCCAGCAACTACTGGAGAAGAGGTCTGGTATCCAGTAATTTCACTCAAGCTGATACCTGGATTCACCTGACATCTAAGTCTTCCATTGGTCCCATGACCATCTTTATTAATGATACTTTTGGGCATCAACTGAGGGCCCATGATCAATCTTTTATTATTAATTTATAGATTCCGTGGTGGTTTTTCTGAATGTCAGTGTCGTATGTAACAACTTCAGTACATTGTCCTTCTTGCAGCAATAGTGGAGCCCCAGACGAGAAAGCCAACGCCACAGCCAAGGCCCTGGAAATGTCTCTGCGTTACAGCTTCGTCACCCCTCTCACGTCCATGGTGGTCACCAAGCCTGATACTGAGGACGGACCAGACAGCCCTCTCATCGCTGATAAACTGACTGAGGGTGAGGGAGGAAAGAGAAGGTTTCCAAAGTGATAACTGGGCAGGCTTTCCTGATCATGGCTGCTGTCGAGCTATTTCTCTGAAAAGCAAAACCATACTGTAATACATTCACAAGCAGTACTGACTATTTTTCAACATATGATTTATATGTATTCAACTTGTCCATCTTTCTTTTTTTTGACAGAGCAAAGACAACAGGCAGAGAGAGGGGGTAAGATATATTTACTTTTTTAACCATATAGCATAAAGATATAATTCTGAGATTAAGTCATTTCACTGTATTGCTTTCAATTTTAATTGAACTGTTCCTTTTCCTAGCACATCGCTATATACCCCCTTCATATGCTACATCACATACACCCACATATTTAGGTAAGTACACTTTAAGAAATGGTAGCTGCATGGCTCTGGGAATGACAGTGTCTGTCAGTTGGTCTGTCAGTTGGTCTGTCAGTCCATCACCACAAATATTAGATAAATTGCCAGGAAATTTAGTGCAGACATTCATGGTCCTCAGAGGATGAGTCCGAATGACTTTGGTGATCCCTGACTTTTCATTTAGCACCATCATCAGGTCAAAATCTTCACCTATGCAGTGAAATATCTCATCTACTTCATAGATCCAATATCATAGTTTATGACCAAACACCTGCAAAACAAATGACATTTCCATCAAATTTAACTGTATTTTCTATTTAGCGCATGCTAACACGCTAAACTAAAACGGGGAACATGATAAACATTAGACCTGCTAAACATCCGCATATTAGCATGTTGATGTTTGTGAACATGCTGTTTTTTATTTAGCTAGAAGCACCACTGTGACTATAAGTACAGCCTCACAGAGCAGCAAGCATGACTGTAGACTCTTAGTCTTGTTGACATGTTGTTAACAGCAGAACTGTGTTTGTTACTGTTGTTCTACTGGTGTCACCCGCAGTGGATGGAGATCCTCATTTCATGATAGAGCTCCCTGACAGAGACGACGCACTGTGTTTCAATATCAACGATAAACCAGGAACCATTTTCAACCTGGTCAGAGACCCAACACAAGGTCAGACTTCAGACCTGATTATCTTCATGACTTTCTTACCCCAGGACTTTTCACTACACATGTGTACTCCTTAAAAACTGGGATTTTTTGACACTTCTCATGTATGTAATCACACCAAGCAGTTAAACAGTGAGTGAATGAATCCCACATTGTTTCCTCAGGTATTTTGGTCAATGGTCAAATTATTGGAGACAAGAAGATCGCTCCTGATGGTAAAATCAACACCTACTTTTGCCGTTTTGGCATCAAACACCGGACTCTGGGGGTGAAGCTGGAGGTGAGCACCCAGGAAATCTCAGTGCTTCAGGACGGCAAACGGGTCAAATTGCTGTGGTCTGATACAGCTTCTCTCAAAGGACCCAAGTAAGGAAGTCAAAGAAAGCTATCGCTCTACATGTGAAAACTAAAATACAGTTAAGGACGAATGGTTGTCATCTCCTTCCACTTATTTCTTCTCCAGCGTGGATATTTTCTTGACCAAGGATCGCAGCCTAACAGTAACTCTTAAGGATTCTGTCAAGTTTGTCATCCTGCTGCACAAAGTTTGGGCGAAGCACCCGTACCACCGGGACTACTTGGGTTTCTACACCCTGGACAGCCACCTCCTGTCCCCCTCTGTTCACGGCCTGCTAGGTAAAACATAACGCACAAACACTGCATGTTTTAAAATGTAAAAGCAGGTCAATATAAGTGATATGGATTGCATTTCTGAATTCCATGGATGGATTGCCACATTGTCACTTTGTTCGGGGATTGGACCGATGTTGACTTATTTACATGCAAAGCAGAGTACCTCATTTCATAGTTCGCTTTGTAAATAGCACATTTGGCAAGTCATAATCATGAGAATTTGACAGTTGCACATTGCAGTTCCAGCCCAGGCCGAAGTCCACCTCATCATGCACCCATTTAGGGAAATTATGAAATAATAAGAGTGAAAGAATCTGCAGCTGCCCTCTGCTTTGCAGAGCTTTGAGTGAGTTTCAGCTCGTTTTGCTGTTCGGTTGTGACTTTACTGTTTTGGTTTACTCTCACCGCTCTCATAGCGACGTTTTCAGATGCAGTAGGGAGCTGTTATCAGTGCAGCAGCTCTAAAAACCCACTGTACACTCCCTGCTCAGAAGAGAGCCAGCTATATCCCTCAGGTGTTTGTAGAAACAGAAACAGAGCTAAAAGGAGAGTTAATATTGGACTTACATTTTTCCAGGTGGCAAGAAGCAGGACTCCAAATGAATGATAATGTTGCTTTGTGTCTGCAGGATGTGTAGATAGGGAACTTTTTGCTGACATGTTTGTCATAACTTTACAAGGTGATAATCATATAAATATTTACAGTTTTTTTATTTATTGTGGCTTCAAATTAATCTGAATAGTTTCCCTATGTGAGACCTTAGAATTGTATAAAACAGGACTAGATTTACTTTACTTCACAAATACTCAGAGGAGGAATTTACTGTTGGATTCATCAGATTTTATAATTATTTATAATGATTTAAAAATTAGCTCTGTGATGTTTTTATTTTGTTTTTATTTTTAGTAAGACACGGTTTGAATAAGTTACTAAACCGAAGCCAGAATCAAACAATTGTCTGCCTTAATCATCTTTCATACAGTATGAACAGAGGGATAATTAAATCTTTTTGACGTAACAGTAAAGCAGACATAATAAAGCTCAAATGATTTTACTGCAGTTGGCAATTACTGGTGGAGAATTACAGGTTCAGAATGATTTGATTTTAAAATTATATTTACTTTAAATGGTGGGTCGTCCTCCAGGTCAGTTCTACCATGGGATTGAATATGAGGTGTCAGATCTGCGTCCAGGTGAAGTCCCAGAGAAACCGGACGCCACCATGTATGTGAAAGGACAGGAGCTCAATGTGACCAGGTATACTACCTACACAGATAAGAGTGTCCCATCTCAGGGTGGAAGAGTTTGCATGCAATGTGTGCTGTAAATTAATAAATGGTCTGTGTGACGTTTCTGTCTCGGTCCACAGAGGCTGGCAGAGAGACTTCAGGAGGGACGTGAAGAAGGGAAAAGATGTTCCCTGCTGGTTTGTTCACAGCAATGGAACAGGCCTCATCGATGGAGATGCAACAGACTACGTTGTTTCAGGCCTTTTTAAAACAGTTTAAAAACAGGTTAAGCCTCCATGTCTACCGTGGAAATAATTAACTTAAATTCATTCAATAAATATAAAAATCTGCCTGTACTTACACCATGAATACTCTGACATCTTGTACCCAAGGGCAAACAGGTTTCATTCACAGTATTGCATGTACGATTTCACAGTTTCTATCAGTGTAGTTGCTGGAATTATAAAAATGGTAAGTTATACTGTTTCCAAATAATGAGAGGAACTGAGAGTGAGCAGAATCACTTGTAGTAAAATAAATTGGAGACAGTTCTTTGAGGTGGACTCAGCCTGGACTTATTCATTTCACCTCAGTGTGTCATTGCTCCCAACATTGTCTCGTACGACAGATAAGATAGTTAATGTTGGTCATTTTTGAGTAATGTCTAATAGCTTTCTAATTTTAAAAACCCTTGTATGATGACGCTGGCACATCGGGCTTTTTGAATTGGTACAGTTCGCTAATATTAGGAGCTGAAAAGATAAAAAATTAGGACCCAAACTGTTTCCAAGCAGTGCAACTCTGATGAATGTGAGGTCTATTCTGTAGGACTCCTAAACCACATGATACCGAATAAATGTCACCTCAGGGGTGATGTTATATTGAACCCATGCTTCAAGGTTAAACAGTCCAAACAGAAAATTCCAAATGACTGAGTGAGAACTGACGATCAGACGAGGACTAGAGAGAAGAGCCGGGGTAGATATACTGTAGGGCTTGATGTGTGGATGGGTTGCAGGTGTGCAGGTAGATTAGCAGCAGGAGGGAATGAAGAGCCGCACACAGGCAGACAGATACACACACACACACACACACACACGAGGGACCAACAGGACACACAAGGAATGGAAAACATGCAGGATACAAAGAGGGGGGGAGAGGCACAGCAGAGACCATGACAGAAAGACAAAATCCTAAGATTTACGTGACCTTAAAACATGCAGCAAACACATATGGTAGGCTAAACACTCACACATTTTTCACAATTCTTGACTGGAGGAGCATAATTTCAGTTGATGAATATCTTCCCGCTGCTGAACTGACATTCATTTCCATAGCACATAGCGTCTCTTTTCATTCATATACACACACTAGCAAATGGGTTGAGTGAAACGGAAGATTTATCTCAGTCTTATGGTTACTGTGGGTAAGCTTGAACCTTAATGTTTTTTGTTCGGACAAAGTCGGCACCTCTGACCAAGTGGCCAAACAATTTGTTATTGCTGGTTTTAATTTGTTTGTTATGTATGTATACACCACTTTATGTTTATGTTTTAGTTTATATTATGCTTACATGGTGCATTGTACCAATTTATGTTTAGCTTAATCAAGTTACCACAAATACTGATCGCTAACCAATAAATACACAGGGAAACTGTTGGAGCACACGGCTCATTTTTGCCCCCGGGACCCCTAGTGGGTTAATCCAGCCCTGGCTGAGATGATTATGGTGTTAAAACCAATACTCAAAGCAAACTGGTTAACAAAAAAAGCCCCAAATCACCTGCTCTGCTCTGTAGTGATATGAGTTCAGGATCAATCACAAACACTGTATTATGACATCCATGCTACAGATTATAATCTTTAAGAAATATGGCACAAAATGAGTGGGTCATTTTGGCCCAGCGTTGGTCTCGAACCCTTTAGCAACGCGAGCCAACCGCAGTACCAGCTGATGATGATGGCTCACCAAATGGAGATCAGAGTACAGCTCGCCCACGTCATTAAATAATGTTTGTTCAAAAGCTTCAAAGTGGCATAATCCTGCAGCCTAAAGATGTCTGATAAAATTAAATCAGTGTGGTCACCATGGGCCAGATTTCCTTTCAAAGCCGCTCTGAGGTCAAGTTGTCCCAGTGTCACATCACAATGGCCTGATTGATCTGCATGCACTATGCCTTTTGGCCAAATCTACCACTAATCAGTTTACATTTTTTGGTGCATAATTTAACTTCAGAAAACACACAAGATTGTGCTTGATTTAAATATAGTGCTTTACTGTTCGCTTCCCGGGAATTGTGAAATAACATTAACACAAACATCAAGTAAATCAGGGAAAGTTGGTTGAGAGAGTCAAGCAAATGTATCTGCTGATAATTCAAAAGCGTTCATAAACAGCAAAAGACATTGTGATACTTTTATAAATCTATATCTTGTAGTAACTGAAAGAGCTATTTAAAAATATAGACAACAAATATCGTAAATACAGACACAGCAATCTTGCTGTATTATGAACTGACTGCTGTGACGTATTGTACTGTGTCTGTATTTGCCTCCACTAAATAATACAACTATTATTATAAGTAATATATATTAATGCTAACGCTCTAGGTGCTTGTCATGTTGTTAATCGTCTTGTTAGGTTTAAGTTCAGTATCAGTCCGATCAACATTCACACACTCTCCAGCCTGAGCACAGATATTTTCACCATTGTTGGTCACCTCAGAACCTCCTGCACATTGAGCTCAGGTCTGATGGTCAATACTCCTGGCTAATGCACACATAAACACACTTTTTGTCCCTCCTCCTCCTGGACAGAGAGCTTTTTCTCCTCAGCAGTGAAGTCAGGGGCTGTTCAGTTGAAGTTTGGTGATGTCTGGACTGCAGGGTGTTAGACTGCTGCTGCTGTGGGGCAGCGCCTGCCTCTGGCTGCCCGGCCTGACCCGGGGGGCTCTGGTCATCTCCGGGGACCATGAAGCTCTGCAGGTAACTTCACACACGTAGACCTTTTCCGATATTAATTTGGAAACCACATTGTTTTAAGCAATAGTATTTATTTTCTCTGGTGGTTCCTGATATCAGCAAATTATCTCAACACAAACTAGTTTTGAACTTAAGTCCTACTCATTTTTACTATCATATTATGCCTTCTAACTTCTCCTCTTTGTAACATAGTTGTACGACACAGACTGTAATGTTTTTTTAAATTTTTATAATTTGGTTCATGTTATGCCTATCTTGGCATCATGTTTTTTCAGCCTATTGTATTTGTATTTCAGGGGACAAGAGGAGCTGCCAAATCACTGCAGGTACTTGTGAGAAACAATTTACAGACGGATAGTCCTTTTACATTAAATTATAAATGTTTTTCCAAAGTCTGAACATTTTGAGAAAATGAACGAGGCTATGTTGATCATTCATATTATTATGCAACATGATGCAACAGTGGCTGATAAAATTGCCAGATTTGCGCTGTCTTGATTTTCCCTCTTTTTTCATTCTTTTATACAGAAAAGAAGTACAAATGAGGCCAAGGTAAGAAAATAATATTGTTTGTATCTATTGATGATGATGATCATTAGAAATATTAAGTTCAATGTAACTTTATTTATCCTGTAAGGGTAATGGTATGCAGAAAACAGAAAAAGATAAGGAAAGAATGAAAAAGTCCATCAAACAATAAATCGGTCCTTCTCTGGCAGATTGATAAACATGTCACTCGTGTGGAAATAAAGTGATTGATAACTAAATTCACTGAAAAGGAGTTTAGTTTTCAAATGTCCACACTTTCCCAGTCTGGAGGATACAGCACCCAGGTCGACTCACCAAATCGCTCTCACAAAACACTCCCAATGTGGAATCAGTGACATAATGCCCTTCAAAAAAATAAATGTCAAAGTTGTGTTATAGTTTTCTTTGGCAGCAATCAGGGCAGCATGCTGTGGACTGGACCTAGGTGCAGTGCTGTTTGAAACAACATGAAAATAGCAGATCTTACATTGCTGTTTGTGAAGCGCTTGTGGTAAGAGGCTTTCACTAGTGTTTTAATCTCTCCCTCTCCTTCTGCCTCAGGTGGAGGTGTACAGCATGAAAGTGGACTGCACGGTGACGTCTCGTTTCGCCCACACCGTCACGACCTCCAGGGCTTTGAACAAGGCAAACTTCTCCCAGGAAATCTTCTTTGAAGTGGAGCTGCCCAAGACGGCCTTCATGGTCAACTTCAGCATGTCAGTGTGTCTCCACTCTGATTTCCGCTCCGTCCACATTCCTGCTCGCATTATGACCATTTTTGTGGAACAGTCGTGCACCCATGTTTGTTCCTCACAGGGAAATTGATGGTGAGGTGTATGTCGGGGAGGTGAAAGAGAAAGCTAAGAAACAGTATGAGAAGGCTGTTTCCTCTTGACAGACTTCTGGACTGGTCAAGTGAGTCGGTCTAGATGAAAAATACATAAATGCAGTATGAAATATGCAGTAAAAAAAGCATATTGTATCTAAACTTTCACTGACTTAGGGCAGATCCTTTTAACGTTAGAGGCTGTCATTGGTGTCTGTGTTTCATTACAGGGTCTCTGGAAGGAAGATGGAGACATTTTCAGTGTCCGTCAATGTTGCAGCTGAAAGTAACGTGACTTTCATTCTGACCTACGAGGAGCTCCTTCAGAGGAAACTGGGCCAGTATGAGATTCTGACTCGAGTTAAACCCAAACAACCCGTGCAGGAGTTTCAGGTGAATCCGTGTTCATGTTCAAATCTCTCTTGGTCATTTCAGATATTATGAATGACTGGTTACAAATATCTCTGCTTCTTTCTCTCTCTCTCTGTGTGTACGTGTGCGTGTGCATGTGCGTGTGTGTGTGTTTGTGTCTGTGTGTGTGTGTGTGTGTGTGTGTGTGTGTGTGTGTGTGTGTGTGTGTGTGTGTGTTTGTGTGTGGTGACAGATTATGGTAAACATCTATGAGCCTCAGGGCCTTTCTTATGTGGATGCCCATGCAAGCTTCCTCTCCAATGAGCTGCTCCCCCTGGTGGAGAAAACTTTCACAGACAACAAGGTATGTGATACAACAGGCTTTAAAGAACTTGTCTCTGATCGGTCTTACAGATCCTCACTTCTCTTTCTCCACATTCAATAAAATGATTCATCTAAGAAACAATAATAAGCTAAACTAGTCGTATTGTTATTCCTTTGTCAGGCACATATCTCTTTCTCACCAACTATGGAGGAGCAGAGGAAGTGTCCAGATTGTGATGGAACGCTCATTGATGGAGATTTTATCATCAAGTATGACGTGAAGCGAGCAAAGAGCCTCGGGGACGTTCAGGTCAGCTGTCAACAAATACTCAGTATCTGTTGATAAATGCACATTTGAATCAGGCTTCACATGTAAAACTATGCAGATTCACTTGAATGTTCTTTTTCTGGAGGCTGAGTTGTATTTGTTGTATGTGAAATTAATCAAAAACATTTTAGACGGGAAATTCTTACATTTTTTGCCTTTTCCTTCTTTCGTGTACATTACTGCTCTTCATTGATTCTCATCCCTTCAGATTGTGAACGGATACTTTGTGCACTTCTTTGCTCCCCCTGACCTGCCCAGAGTCCCAAAGAATGTGGTGTTTGTGATTGACAGGAGTGGATCAATGGCTAGAGGAAAGATGGAACAGGTGAGAGACCATTCCGACATTTAATATGTCTCCGATTTATTGAGGCCCGCATGCACACATTTTGACCTCCGACCTTGTTACTCCTTGCAGACACAAGAGGCCTTGCTGAGCATCCTCAACAACCTCCACGAAGAGGACCACTTTGCCCTCATCCAGTTTGATCATAGAATCGAATCTTGGAGGGAATCACTCACCAAAGCAACCAAGGAAAACGTGGCTGAAGGCATGGATTATGTCAGAAAGATAGAGGAAATGGGAGGTGAATAGAAAAACAAGTGACAAAACTTTTATGCTAAATGTCATCCGAATTCCTTAAATGATAGAAATACACTCATATTAAATATTTTATTATTTGTTGTGTGTTTTCCTTCAAGTTACTGATATCAATAGTGGAGTGTTGAGAGGCGTGAACATGCTGGTCAAAGACAGGCAGGAGAAGAAGCTTCCAGAGAGAAGCGTCGATATGATTATTTTACTGACTGATGGAATGCCAAATCATGGTGAGCATGGAGAGTGTGTACATACTGCAGGATCCACTGTATAGTTGTACGAGTGCAAATTTGATTCATGCACTTTCTATTTAGCATTCAATTTCTGCATGTTGTATCTGTGCGTTTAAAGGAGAGACTTCCCTCCTGTCCATCCAAAAAAATGTTCAATCTGCTATCGGAGGAAACATGTCTCTGTTCTGTCTTGGATTTGGAAATGATGTGGATTACTTTTTTCTGGATGTGATGAGCAAACAGAACAAAGGAGTGGCTCGCAGAATTTTTGAGGGTTCAGATGCAACCGTTCAACTTCAGGTGGAGCCTCTTGGCTATGAATATATTTTTGAGCCAATTCTTACGATCTTTGTTAAGTTAAATGTAAATATTACCAGCTAATGTATATACAGTGCTGCAGGAGTGAGTCCTAAAACCAGAAAAATGTGTTCACACTTTGCACTTCCTTTTCCCTCATCTTGATGGAAATGGGTTATTTTAATGGATTTTTAGTTAAATGCCTCAAATAAGGTCTGTGGTTAACACAAGCTTAGGATATTTAAATGTTTTCTTCTGCGAAATAAAATACGTCAGTGAATAACCCTCTTGTGAATGCTGAAGCTTTTACGTGTCTTAAAAAAAAGCAGTTGCTTATATGGGACTACTAAACACTATCATACCGACTACTTTTTGTCAAGGGAACCAGTGCAATGCTAAATTCATGGGTTGGCCTACAAAAATACATCAAACTATTTTAGATACAATTATCATAAAAACTAATTATATAGTTGTTTTTTACAAATACATGTAATTCAATGAGTGTATGCATTTATCCAGGGTTTCTATGAGGAGGTGGCCAGTCCTCTACTTTCAGAGGTGGATCTGCGCTATCCTGACAACGCAGTGGACTCCCTGACCACCAACCACAACAACCAGTTGTATAACGGGTCAGAGATCGTGGTGGCCGGTTGGCTGACGGACAATGACCTGGACAACTTCATGGTGGAAGTGTTCGGTCAAGGGGTGAGGAGAAGAAAATGGCAGAATTTTTGAGACAATGCTGAGTTGAAGAGAAGACATGTGTCTATTACTCAGTTTATTTCGAAATCTTTTTTTTTCTCCATTTTTCTCATTATAGTTTGAGATGGACTTCATGGTGCAGGAGCAGGCCAGTGCTACTGTGTTACTGTCATTCTACTGGTGTCACCTGCAGTGGATGGAGATCCTCATTTCATGATAGAGCTCCCTGACAGAGACGACGCACTGTGTATCAATATCAACGATAAACCAGGAACCATTTTCAACCTGGTTAGAGACCCAACACAAGGTCAGCCTTCAGTCCTGATTATCTTCATGACTTTCTTACCTCAAGACTTTTCACTACACATGTGTACTCCTTATAGATTAGGATTTTGGACACTTTTCATGTATGTGCTAGTAAATCACACAAAGCAGTTAAACAGTGAGTGGCTGAATCCCACATTGTTTCCTCAGGTATTTTGGTCAATGGCCAAATCATTGGAGACAAGAAGATCGGTCCTGATGGTAAAAGGAAAACCTACTTTTGCCGTTTTGGCATCAAACACCAGACTCTGGGGATGAAGCTGGAGGTGAGCACTCAGGACATCTCCGTGTCATCCTGCTGCACAAAGTTTGGGCGAAGCAACCGTACCACCGGGACTACTTGTGTTTCTACACCCTGGACAGCCACCTCCTGTCCCCCTCTGTTCATGGCCTGCTAGCTACAACATAACGCACATAAACTGCATGTTTTAAAATTGAATAGCAGGTCAATACAAGTGATATGGATTGCATTTCTGAATTCCATGGATGGATTGCCTCTATATCTGTCACTTTGTTCGAGGATTGGCCCGATGTTGACTTACTTACATGCAAAGCGGAGTACTTAATTTCATAGTTCGCTTTCTAAATAGCACATTTGGCAAGTCATAATCATGAAAATTTGACAGTTGCATATTGCAATTCCAGCCCAGGCAAGTTTCAGCTCGTTTTGCTGTTCGGTTGTGACTTTACTGTTTTGGTTTCCTGTCACCGCTCTCATAGCGTTGTTTTCAGATGTAGTAGGGACCTGTGATCAGTGCAGCAGCTCTAAAAACCCACTATACACTACCTACTCAGAAGATTCACTGTTGGATTCATCAGATTTTATAATTATTTATGGTTTAAACATTAGCTCTGTGATTTTTTTATTTTTTTATTTTATTTATAGTAAGACACGGTTTGAATAAGTTACTAAACCGAAGCCAGGATCAAAAATGTTCTGCCTTAATCATCTTTCATACATTATGAACAGAGGGATAATTACATATTTTTGACGTTACAGCAAAACAGATATAATAAAGCTTAAATTAGTTGATTTTAAAATGATATTTACTTTAAATGGTGGGTCGTCTTCCAGGTCAGTTCTACCATGGGATTGAATATGAGGTGTCAGATCTGCGTCCAGGTGAAGTCCCAGAGAAACCGGACGCCACCATGTATGTGAAAGGACAAGAGCTCAATGTGCCCAGGTATACTACATATACAGATAAGAGTGTCCCATCTCAGGTTGGAAGAGTTTGCATGCAATGTGTGTCCTAAATTATTAAATGGTCTGTGTGATGTTTCTGTCTCGGTCCGCAGAGGCTGGCAGAGAGACTTCAGGAGGGATGTGAAGAAGGGAAAAGATGTTCCCTGCTGGTTCGTTCACAGCAACGGAACAGGCCACATCGATGGAGATGCAACAGACTACGTTGTTTCAGGCCTTTTTAAAACAGTTTAAAAACAGGTTAAGCCTCCATGTCTACCATGGAAATAATTAACTTAAACTCATACAATAAATATAAAAATCTGCCTGTACTTAAACTATGAACCCAAGGGCAAACAGGCTTCATTCACAGTTTCTATCAGTGTAGTTGCTGGAATTATAAAAATGGTAAGTAACACTGTTCTAAAATAATGAGAGGAACTGAGAGTGAGCAGAATCACTTGTACTAAAATAAATGGGAGACAGTTCTTTGAGGTGCACTCAGCCTGGACTTAATCATTTCACTTCAGTGTTTCATATTTCCCAACATTGTCTAGTACGACAAATAAGATAGCTAATAGTTGTCATTTTTGAGGATGTCTAATAGCTTGCTTGTTAAAAACCATGGTATGATGATGCTGGCACATCAAGTTTTTTGTAATTGGTACAGTCAGGAGCTGAAAAGATATAAAGTGGTACCCAAACTGTTTCCAAGCAGTGCAACTCTGATAAATGTGAGGTCTATACTGTCGGACTCTTAAACCACATGATACCAAATAAATGTCACCTCAGTGGTGATCTATTATTGGAACATTTCTTCAAGGTTAAACAGTCCAAAAATAATCGTTCGTGTTGATTCACGAAGGAAATATCACCATTTCACGCTTAATTGTGGGTTGACACTTTGTGATGCTATAATCCAACGTATTTAGATCTCAGCATTTAGAGAAGGAATAAATACATTCATGAAAAACAAAACTCCAAGATTTACATGACCTTAACCCTCGCGTTGCCTCTGGTCACTCTGACCCTGCGGTTGTGTTTTCGCCCAGATATCACCCTTCCGTTGCTCTCGGGTCAGTCTGACCTGCATACATATGTGTATGTATCCCAATTCTTCTGCTGATCTCGGGTCAAAGTGACCCGCGTAAATATGTATCCCCAAGCCCTCCCGTTGGACTCGGGTCACTCTGACCCGCATGCATATGTGTGTATATACATCCCCAAGTCTCTCGTTCTCAGTTCACAATTACCCACATGCATATGTATATGTCATGGCTGTGCGGGACTGGACCCAAGAGCAAGAACACAGGAGCGGTTCACAGTTGTTTTATTAATACAGGACAGGGGTGGAAATGGTAAGGGTCGCGGTTTTGTCGTCGTATGTGGCCTGGACAGGACGTGGGAGCTCAGTGGCAGGCGGGTAAGTTGTTGGGCAGGTCAAGGAGAATCCGGGACCAGGCAGGTGGCCGATGAGGTTGGCGAGGCTAGGTCCAGAGGGGTTCTGAGAGGAGCAGAGAGTCTGAGGCTGAGGGAAGCACAAGTTAAACAAAAGTTGCAACACTCAATTTCCGGGAAATACATGAGGCCGTAGCTGTAGTTCACTGCGTGAAGACTAACGATCAGGCGAGGACTGAGGTGACGAGCTGGGGTAGATATACTGGGGGTTTGATGAATGGATGGGTTGCATGTGTGCCGGTTAATTGACAGCAGGAGGGGAAGGGTAGGCCACGCCCAGGCACACACACACACACGCAGACACACAGGACAAACGGGACCAAATGAAGGGAAAACTGGTGGGATAGGAGAGGCAAAGCAGAGATCATGACAGTATATGTATATTTCTATTCTATATTAAAGCTCTCTGAGGCAAATTTGTAAGTTGTGAGTTTGGGCTGTACAGAATGAATTGCATTGAATTGAATTGAATATAATATATATCCCTCCCGCTGGACTCGGGTCACTCTGACCTGCGTATGTATCCCCAAGCCTCCCGTTTCTCACGGGTCAGAGTGACCCTGTGTGTATATCCCTAACCCTCCCGTTACGCCAGGTCTAGCTGCACATGGAAGATGCAAGTGTACACCGGGAAGCCCACCAGTGGAGGTCCAGAGAGGAACCAGGGAATGCGCGTTGTGCTCAATATGACGGAGGGTCTGAGGGGTCACAATGTCACCTGTAACAATTTCTTCACCTCTTATGAACTCGCACATCAGCTCCTGCACAGGAAGATCACCGTGGTTGGCACAGTGCGAAAGAACAAGCCCCAGTTGCCACCGGCACTGCTCGCGGCGAAGGACAGAGAGGTCTTCTCGTCAAAGTTTGCCTTCACGCCCACCACCACTCTGGTGTCCTACCTCAAGAAGAAAAACAGGAATGTGGTACTCCTGAGCATGCGGCACACAGAGGCTGACATTAGCTATCGTGAGGACAGGAAGCCGCTCATCATCCTAGACTACAACTGCAACAAGGGAGGTGTGGCCAACCTAGACAAGGTGAATGTACAGCTGCAGATGGACCGCACGGTGGCCCCTGGTCGTCTTCTACAACATCCTTGACGTTTCTGCCTAAAACGCCTTCGTGATATGGAGAGAGATCAACCCTGACTGGATGCCTCGTCAGCGGAACAAGAGGAGGGTGTTCCTCGAGCATCTGGGAAAGGCACTTGTGACTCCATGCACAGAAGCGTCGACGGCGGTTGTGAAAGCTGCGCAGAGGGATAGTTATACACACATATGCATGCGGGACCCGAGGGAAAAGGGAGGGATACGCGGGATGAGGACAACACGAGGGTTAGCATGCAGCAAACACATGGGGTAGGATAAACAAACAAACACACACACACACACACACACACAGGTACACACACACACAGGTACACACACACACACACAGGTACACACACACATACACACACAGGTGCACACACAGGTACATCCTGAAATCAACGATTAACAATTCTTGACTGGAGGAGCATCATTTCAGTTGATGAAAATCTTCTCGCTGCTGAGCACCTATTTATTACGAAACACTGACTCAAACAACAACAAGAGACGCACAGGGCCCCTGCTCTGGTGTGGGTGGAGTAAAACTCTTGCGGGAAGAGCCAAGACTTGATCTCCACATGCCTTGAATTCCCGTCATACTTGTTTTCAGCCTTCCCGGGGAAGAGACGACACTGTTCCAGCCATGCCTGCGCTGTGGAAAGTCATGCTGCTGTGGATTTGTGTGTGCATCTGGCTTCCAGCTCAGGCCCGAGGAGCTCTGGTCGTTTCTTGCAGAAATGCTCTAACAGAGGTATTTGCATTTGCAACTTTTACATGTAAACACATGTCTGTTTTGTTATTTTTCTATGGTCAGCCAGCGAGCAGTCAATGCACAGTTT
The DNA here is from genome assembly GCA_016806645.1 of Ophiodon elongatus. NCBI lineage: Eukaryota > Metazoa > Chordata > Actinopteri > Perciformes > Hexagrammidae > Ophiodon > Ophiodon elongatus. The sequence continues at coordinate 3,263,315 of JACSYO010000324.1, read as the reverse complement.
AAAAGACCCTGTAACTTTCAGTTGAAAGAGTTGATATATATAGTTGGTATATATATATATATATATATATATATATACATATATATAGGCAAGGCAAGGCAAGTGTATTTGTATAGCACATTTGCTAATTTAAACAAGGCAATTCAAAATGCTTCACATAAAAACATTAAAAGCATCAAAACATAATAAAAAAGACAAGAAGATTTAAAAACAATTAAGAACATTCATTTAAACATTAAAAAGCTAAATAAAATTAACAAAAGTTGCAGTGTAGTTTACGAAATAAAATACAGTAGTGAAATGCAGAAATTGATTAATATCCTTGAATCTGGTTCAATTAAAGGCAACAGCAAACAGAAAAGTCCAGATAAAAGTTCCAGATATGTGGACCATATCTGAACGCTGCTTCTCCATGTTTATTTCTGACCCTTGGAACAGAAAGTAGACCAGTCCCAGACGACCTAAGGGGTCGTGATGGTTCATAAGGTAGCAGCGGATCAGAAATGTATTTAGGCCCTAAACCATTCAGTGCTTTATAAACCAACAGCAGGATTTTAAAGTCAATTCTTTGTTGGACAGTAAGCCAGTGCAAAGACCTCAGAACTGGAGTGATGTGATCCACTTTCTTGATCTTGGAGAGGACTCGAGCGGCAGCGTTTTGAATCAGCTGCAGCTTTCTGATGTTTTTTACAGAGACCTGTAAACACACCGTTACAGTAGTCGAGTATACTGAAGATAAATGCATGGACAAGTTTTTCCAAATCATGTTGAAACATAAATCCTCTAATCCTTGATATATTCTTTAGGTGATAGTAGGCTGATTTTGTAATTGTTTTGATATGGCTGTTCAGTTTGAGGTCTGAATCCATAACTATACCTAGATTTCTGGCTTGGTTTGTGGTTTTTAACATCAGTGATTGAAGCTGAGCGCTGACTTTCAATCGTTCGTCCTTGGTACCAAAAACAATTACTTCTGTTTTATTTTTATTTAATTGAAGAACATTCTGGCACTTCCAGTTGTTGATTTGTTCAATGCATTTACCCAGCCCTTGTATGGGATTATAGTCCCCTGGTGATATAGTTATGTAGATTTGAGTGTCGTCTGCATAATTATGATAACACACTTTTTCAATTATTTTACTTAAAAATGGGAGGTTTAATATATATAAAGACCAGTTCACCTGTTCATGTTGCAACCAGCCTGCTTAGTGATATTTGTTTATTTCCACCAGCTTAATTGTTGTCTGACCTTTACATCCAAAACTCTTTTCCCATGCCTGTCTAAATGTTTTTGTTTGATTCTGGGGCCACACCTTGCTTACGTAATCTACTCGAAAAACTTCATCATCTTATCAAAAGCAGGACTTTACGGAGCAAAATAACTGGAAAAGGCTATTTGCAATTTCATATTTTTCTGTAAAAAAATAAAGACATTATTAGACCAGAAATATCCAAGCATGTCATATCAAGGAGTCCATTAGGGTTCAAGAGTGTTATTACCTTCTTTTGTGCGATTAATAACACATCACAGGTCCATTGTCTAAACTATCATGTTTAAAATTCATGGGTGAGGATGAAACATTATTTCATTAAGAATATCACAATTAGAAATCCATTTAAGAAGAGACCAGGACATTATTTTATTTACTGCATTTTGGCTTAATATACCAGACTGCAATGCACTTGCATAAATTAATGCATTCCAACCCAGAAGGAGTAAGAAGGAGGTGTGTAATTGTGATGCTTGCTACTCTTCTCCTTTTTCGCCTTCTGTAACTAACAATGTCCTGTCATTTCAGATCTTGTGATAACTCACAACTCCCCTAGTTGAGTTGTGAGTTAGTGGTTAGTTTTCCTGCCTCTGCCACCTGCCCACATACAGTTTATAGAAAGACCAGCCCACCTGTTTGTTCATGTTGCAACCAGCCTGCCAAGTGATATTTGTTTAATCCTGCCAGCTTAATTGTTGTGTGACATTTACATCCAAAACTCTTGTCTGATTCTGGGGCCACACCTTCTTTACTTAATATACTCGAAAGAATTGCTCTGAAAGACGTCATGTGAAAGAGAGAGGCAATTTAGGGATCATATCAAAAGCACGGAAGCCTCAGACTACTGATGCCGTGTTTGTACAAAATTGTTTGAAAATCTGAGTTGAACATGCCTCTGTGTAACTAATGGGAAACATTCTGGGAAACATCAAGTGTAGTGATGGCAAATAGTTATTCATTTAGTGCATATCTCTCTCCAATTCTGCTTTTCCTTTCTCAATAACCATGCAGTCATGTGTTGTGTTCCAGGAAACCAAAGAAGCTGTGGGCCCCAGGTCAATAATGGTATGCATAATTAAGTCCTATGCTGATGTTTGTTCTATCCTGCTGAAAATAAACTGCATATCCTTGTTTTTTCTTTTCTTTCACAGAAAAGAAGCACAAGCTCTGTAAATGTAAGGAAACAATTTTGTTATTCATATCCAATTCTAAAGTCAAAACAAAGGTACAATCGCTCTTATTAACAAGGCATTTCTACATTCATATTAATGTATCATTCAAAATGAATAGTGAAACCTGGATATTATAATTCAATACACACAAAGCCATGGTCAAGATGACTGGTAGCTTCTATCTCATAGTAGTAGTCTTGTTGCTGTTTGCAAAATGAAGTCCACATTCTCTATAAACCTCATTGCCTCCAGATGTCTCTTGTTCCGCTCTTGCCCCTGCAGTGTCCATTGTCATGTCTTTCTCTCTTCTTTTTGCTTTGCTGGAAATAATACACATGCTGGAAATGATTTGTCCATCTGTGCTTTATTCTTTTCTCTCAAAGTTTGAACATGCATTGTGTTTATATTCCAGTGACCTCTCTGGGTTTTGTGACATTTCTCATGACCTCTGATCCACAATTCAGCAGAGACACAACAATAAGCTGCTTGTTTTCTTGGCCACTGGTCTTGCTATAATATGATGTTTTCGATTTTTTTGTGGGTATGATTTATTATTGGTGAAACCTTTTAGAAAGCATTTTATTCAACAAGCATGCCAAGTTTTCCTCTTTCAGTGTCACGTACGGTGAATTGTATCAACAAAGGGAGGAGAAAGTAGACAGACCAGGCAGACAGGAACATTTTGGGGATGAACATACAGAGGCCTACTGGCACGAGGGACAAGTATGAACAGAATCAAATGAAGGTCCTGGAAACAGAAATTAAGCAGACAAACTGGTACATGTTTAGATGGAAAGCAACATTGTGACTTCAATGATCTAGGCTGAGAATGGAAGGTGGAAACAGTTGATCAGGTGGGTGGGTGTTGTGAAAGGTCTGAGGGCATCTGGTGGACAGGTAAAGAATGACAATGAATGAGGCAGAATGTGACACTGTCCATCCTCTCAGATGGTGGAGGTGTACAGCGTGAAAGTGGACTGCACGGTGACGTCTCGTTTCGCCCACACCGTCATGACCTCCAAGGCTCTGAACAAGGCAAACTCCTCCCAGGAAATCTTCTTCGAAGTGGAGCTGCCCAAGACGGCCTTTATCGTCAACTTCAGCATGTCAGTCAGAATATAATACTTTTGACTGTTAGAATAGATCCAGTCTTTCTTTACCTTTTGACAAGTGTCTTTGTTCCAAATAGGGAAATTGATGGTGAGGTGTATATTGGGGAGGTGAAGGAGAAAGAGAAAGCCAAGAAACAGTATGAGAAGGCTGTTTCCTCTGGACAGACTGCTGGACTGGTCAAGTGAGTCGGACTGGAAGATGTTACAGAGGGCACTGAACCTGTGTTGGTGGTGGTATGAACAACACATTAAAATAACACATGAACATTATTACAGAGTATCTGGAAGGAAGATGGAGACGTTTACAGTTTCTGTCAACATCGCAGCCAAAAGCAGCGTGACTTTCATTCTGACCTACGAGGAGCTCCTTCAGAGGAAACTGGGCCAGTATGTGATTCTGACTCGAGTTAAACCCAAACAACCGGTGCAGGAGTTTCAGGTGGGACTCGTTCAGTTTTCTTAATAATGACATACTATTCAGGAGGAGCTGAAAGAAATGTGTGTCCAGTGTTAGGAATGCATAGTGTGAGGAGGAACTTGTGTCATTAATGAGACAATAATGAGACTTTACATGACAATAACGCCACACTCGATCTGCCTCAGTGATAACTTTTGCACGTGTGTGTGTGTGTGTGTGTGTGTGTGTGTGTGTGTGTGTGGAGACAGATTGTGGCAAACATCTATGAGCCCCAGGGCATTGCTTTTGTTGAGACCACTGCAACCTTCCTCTCCAATGAGCTGCTCCCCCTGGTGGAGAAAGCCATCACAGACACAAAGGTAAAGGGTTAGAAATATTTCTACCCTGCTTTTTATAGACTTATAAGAACTTTATGATGGTTTTGTTAGCATAAAGGATGCGTCATATAACATCAACTGAAATGAATCTCTTTGTCTCTCAGGCACACATCTCTTTCTCACCAACACTGGAGCAGCAGAGGAAATGTCCAGGATGCGAAGGCACCATAATTGATGGAGATTTCATCATCAAGTATGATGTGAATCAAAAAGAGGGCCTTGGGCAACTTCAGGTCAGCGGCCAGCAAAGACTTTGCTTAGTACTTCTGATCTTAGTTTTACTTCCCTAGCCGTTTAAAGTCGAGCATAGCTGTGCCCTTGTGTTATTTTTCCATATTAGTCTTAATCATATTCTGTATTTCCCTTCAGATTGTGAACGGATACTTTGTGCACTTCTTCGCTCCACCTGACCTGCCAAGAGTCCCAAAGAATGTGGTGTTTGTGATTGACAAGAGTGGATCAATGAGTGGAAATAAGATTGCACAGGTAAAACAGGTTTTGTGTAGGAAAGCCCCATATTGTATACATCACTATGCACATCTTTATTTGTGGATTTGGGAACCTTTGCAGACCCGTGATGCAATGGTGGCCATTCTGAAAGACCTCCACGAAGATGACCACTTTGCTCTGATCCTGTTTGATAATAAAATTACGACCTGGAGGGACTCTCTTACCAAAGCAACACAGAGATATGTGACTGAAGCCATTGCCTACATCAGGAAACTAAGAGACAATGGAAGTAAGAGGAAAACAAATGTTCCCAACTTTTATGCCATATTTCTTGTGCACTTTGGTGGGATCTGGAAGGAGCGCGTTTGGTTATCAGCAAGTCTGAAAACTAAATTATTGACATTAATACAATTATTAATATTAATAAGATTATTAACATATAATAATAAGAACGAGGCACCACCCTGGGATCAGGGGCCAAGAACCAAACTACAAATTAAGTCTCAAAATTGGTGTTCACTCAAGATGTCAACAGTCAAAGTATTATTCCACATTCAGAGTGAACAGTGAAGGTTTGAATTCGAGCACATGCTATCACATCCAGCTATTCACAGCACACATGCACAAAATAATCACAGAAAAGGCTCCTTTAAATAGTATAAACAGAGATTATTTACTTAAAAATACTGATTAAAACCAATATTATAAATCAACAAACATCTATTATACAACTACACGCATACTACCTAAATACAACAACCAATCACGTGGTGAGGAGTGTGTGTGTGTGTGTGTGTGTGTGTGTGTGTGTGTGCGTGTAGAAATAGGGGGGGAAACCAAAGAAAAGAGAGAGGAAGGAAGATGGCAGACATCGTCGCGAAAGTGATTACGCTGCACAAAACTCCAAAAGTGGCAGCGTGGCGTGATTATTTAATGCAGGATGAAATACACAATAGAGGCCGCGCTTACACGCTATGTGTGTATGAAATAAGCATAACGGCGTATATAGTATGTG